>JACEGR010004040.1:0-93728 GCA_014170235.1 Listronotus bonariensis | reverse complement strand
TTTCGAATATTTTCGGAAGTACTGGAATTTTTAAAACGCAAAACGGCATTTTGTTAAGCATCAAATTGCGCAACTTTGCCTCCCTTTAATTGATCCTGTATCTCTTACGGTTTCCGAAATCCCATAGATGAGCGTCGAATTCGAGCCACCCTGTACATATGTTTTAAGTTACACAGAGACTAGGTAGAAACATAATGATAGTTAATATTGGTAGGGGAGCCCACGATGCTAAAATTTACTCGAGCGTCATAAGGCATTTCAAATATTGATCCGATGGGTTGGGTAGATCCAATCAGCTGTTTTTAAGATTTACTGGGATTTTTGTTATTTTTTGAACACGTATGATACATTTTGCCTTCATTCATCGCCTTCGTGTCAAAACATAACATAACCCTTTTGCTTTGTTCTGATCGTGCAAGAATTTTTTAAAGACTGTTTTGTTTTTGATATCAGATATTTATTTCTCACCTTTCAAAACCTTCTCTTGCCAAATATTGTGACAAAAACCAAGTAATCACAAAATTATTCATAAAAACTAAAACCCTAATAAATTTCTGTATACCCTGCATCCCTGAAATTATTCACCTTTAAACTAAAGTAAGTTGGGTAAGATCGTCATATTTAATCTTCAGGAATTTGTGGTAGCATTTCTCCGCACCTTTAAGAGACACCCTGTATATTTTGTAGGATGCCTTTAATGTTCTCAACCGTTACGATGTCACAATTGAACAAGAAATAATCGAGCAAGTGGACAACTTAAGATACACATGGAAGCAACTTCTAAATAACGCGCTCAAGGTCCAAGTGAACCTCTTGGATATGCAACCTCAGTTCCAGAGTGACCTTAGAAACAATCTGGATAAGTTTAAACAAGATAAAATCGACTACTGCAACGAATATAGAAATGCTGGGCCTATGCAACCTGGTTTGACTCCTAGGGAGGCTTCGGATAAGCTGATCCTTTTCCAGGTGAGATCTGTTTTGGGAATATTCCCTATAGCAAAACCTTTTTTAGACAAGTATCACAAAGTTTGGCACTGTCCCCTAATCAGTTTTTTAGTCAAAGGGCAGATTTTACACCAGCAAATATATAAAAAAGTTTATATTAAACATGAGTCCGCAAATTTTTCGATCTCAAGATACAGAGTGAACTTTTCAAAAATGGAAAAATTTCGAAAACACTTATTTTAGTAAAAATTGGTAAACTGAATATAAATTTTATTTAAATATGTAGGTATTTGTATATATGTTCTGTAGTTCGGCGGATTCATTTAATGGATGGTAATTAGTTGGGTACTCGCCAAAAATTAAATTAAATGTACTAAAAAACAAAAAAAATTAAAACAAGTAAAAAGATACTTTAAAATCGACGTTTCGGTGGCAAATCTGCCACCGTTGTCAAGATAAATTGAATACAAATAATAAAACTAAAAATTAACTATTATTAGGTTTTTAATTTTGAAATTTTTATCTTTTTTAGGATATTCTGAAATGTCTTTGACATTAAATGTTAAATATGTTTGTTTGGTTATAGTGTCATAGTGACATAGATAACTGGTTGCTGGTGTATTTATTGTTTATATTACAAAAAAGGTGAATAGTTAGTTAATTTTTAGTCTTCCTGAAGATACTTCAGTATCAAGCAAAGGCAACCAAGTGTTATTTAAATTAACTGAAATTGATGCTACACAATTATCTTTATTTAATAATATATACGCACTTTCTTTGATTTTGCGTTTTTAGAACAAGTTTCCTTTGCTAAAATGCTCGAAGCATCCCAGTTTATTCTATGATTGTTATCAAATGCGTGTTGGCAGATTTTTGATTTATGAAATTCTGTGTTTTTAATGTATGATCTGTGTTCTTTTATGCGTTTGGCTAATGGTCTACAAATTTAACCTATATAAAACTTATTGCATTCGCAAGGTATTTTATAAATGACATTTTTTGTATTTTCATTTAAGTTGTATGGTTTTGTTTTTGTTAATTGAGATCTGATTGTGTTTTGAGTTTTAAAGATTGTGCGAATATTAAATTTATGTGCTATTCGTTGAATTTTATTTGATAGTCGGGGAATGTATGGTAAAAATAAATTTGTAATAGGTCTATGTTGATTTTGTCTTTTAATTGGAGTTTTAAATTCAAGTAAACAATTATTTATAAAATCAAGAGGATAATTAATTTGAATTAAAATATTTTTTAAATATTCTTTTTCAATACTTATATTTTGACTAATACAAATGACTTTAATTCTATCAAATAGACTTTTTACAACTCCCTTTTTAACCATTATTGGGTGATTTGAGTTAAAATTTAACTATCTATTTGTATGTGTAGGCTTTCTGTAGATTTTTGTTTCAAAATTGTTTAAAACAAACATATTTGACATTTAATGTCAAAGACATTTCAGAATCTCCTAAAAAAGACAAAAATTTCAAAATTAAAAAATAATAGTTAATTTTTATTTTTATTATTTGTATTCAATTTATCTTGACAACGGTGGCAGATTTGCCACCGAAACGTCGATTTTAAAGTACCTTTTTACTTATTTTAATTTTTTGTTTTGTTTTTAGTACATTTAATTTAATTTTTGGCGACTACCCAACTAATTACCATCCATTAATAGGTATTTATTGTTGTTGTTATACAGTGCTTGTCTAAATTTAGGACCCCCTCCTAACTTTTGAATTGTTTGGTATTTTTCATGAAAATTTGAGGACTTTAGTGAGACAACATAAACCAAATTTTAGACAGGAAATGACAGATATAAATGTCAAACTGACAGCTGGTCGCCAATAAAAAAAAACTAAATCGAATGGGGGTCTTGTGGTATATCATTTTTAAGCTCCTGACGAGTACTTTATAACCCCAGAATATAAAGTTAATATCTTTACCTACTACAAAATGGCGGTAATTTGAAAATTAAACTGAATACCTCATTTAGAGGGCCGTATTTCCGAATCTAATAAAGTTAGATACCCTTAATGTGGTGTTTTCTTGAAGCCCTGGCCCCCTTAATGCCATAAAAAATTACCTAATTTAAACAAAATGGGTTATTGGTTATTTAAGATATTAAAAAAACACCCTATATCTTAAGAACGAGAAATTTGCGCCCCCACCCATGTTTATATAAACTTTTTTTTTTATATTTTCATGAGCAGAATTCGCTTAAATTTTAATAACAGCATTCTTTAATACCCTATATATTTTTTAAACCTACATTTTTAATTTCTCCAGAATCGATTTGATGGTATGTGGAGAAAACTTCAAACTTATCAAAGTGGAGAAGAACTTTTCGGTCTTCCAACTACAGATTATCCCGATTTGGCTCAAATAAGAAAAGAACTGAACTTACTTCAGAAGCTCTATAAACTTTACAACGATGTTATAGATAGAGTTAACAGTTACTATGATATTCCATGGGGTGAAGTGAACATTGAGGAGATTAACAACGAGCTTATGGAGTTCCAGAATAGGTGTAGAAAACTTCCCAAGGTATTTGTTTGTAGTGATTTTATAAATGTCCGTCTTGGTTAGGCTGGGCCAAAGAGATCGATTTTTTGTTTCTGAAAATTAAATCGAAAATTCCACACCACTGTTTTTTGACCAATCAAATGTGTAGTTTTGGTTGCATTACCATGACAACACAAGTATTTATCGGAAATTTTCTTCGGCCTGGGGTACCCTGGAGCGAATTATAGTGGAAATTTTTTTATATAATCATTGTATTTGTTTTAACGTCATGTCTGTCATTCACTTACATAATTAAAAAAAATGTTATTTTGTACCTGTTGTAGTATTTCAGACATAACATGATATAAAATAATGTAAGGTTTTAAGACCCTAATGAAATGTATAATTTTATACAACTACAGTTAGTAAAATAATATAATAAGACTGAAGTACTAGACATAAGTGAAGAGCAAACGAAAGCAAGGTATGGATATAAAAAAAATAAATTACACTATTTTTACCAACTGTAGTAATATAAGGTATATATAATATAAAAAGAATAAACAATGATAAGCTCTAAAATTACATATATTTGCAACTACAATGGGTAAAATGGAAAATATTTATTTTATAGTAAAATATTAAAGCTCGTGTCAAAGTTACAAATATTAATTTAAAAGAATATTATTTAACACAAACTTGGTGTAAAATTTTCGTACTGAATACCACACGTGCTTAAATTATGCCGGGATTTTTTCTCGGCCACGAATATTTAAGAAAATTCTTTTTCAAAATATTCGTGGCCTTGAAAAAATCCGTTAATAAATTTAACACTAGTGGTATTTGAAGTGAAAATATTTTTCAAGATATAAATAAATATTGATATAAATCTCAATATTTAAAAAGCCAATAAATATTTTAAAAGAAAATTGGATGCGCTACAGAAAGACCTCTTAACATTTTTTAATAAATTCATTCATTTAAAAGTTATTTGACGCTGTAGGTGAATCCAAAAGTAATTTCAACGTCCAATAAGTTTTAATGGAGTGAATTTATTGAAAAATATAAAGAGACCTTTTTGCAGCCCATCAAAATTTCTTTAAAAACACGCATGGGATTTATTTACATATTGATATTTGTATATGTACAGGTTTGGCGAGTTGAATCTAACGGATTGCGTTTTAATGTATTAGACACTAATAGATAGAGAGTAGACAGAGAACGACTGCATAGGTAACCGCCCACCGATAGCGACGCCGATTCCCCGTACTGCTATTACTGTATCCGCCTTCGTACCAAAGGTTAAAATAAATTGTAAACATGATCGGCTAACACGTACTTGGTATGCGAAGAATTGCAACCGAACTTTGACCGGACTGATAAGCGCAACGACGACGCGATAGCCGCCCAGGGTGGAGCCAAGTTTGTTCTCGCTCTACTCCGTCTTTTCTTACACATTGCCCAAAAATCATATTCGAAACTTTTCAAGCGCCGAACGTGTATATAAAATCCAAACCCAAAAACAAAATTTAAAAAAAGTTTAATGTTTAAAACCGGTTTACATGGAATCGGCTTATTTGAACACAATTTACGAAAAAAGCTTTTTGTAGGGAATTTAATATCTTCAAGAATGTGTATTGGTAATTTTTTTTGCGAGTTTTGAATAAAAATAAATAATAGTTTAAAAAACTAAAAAAACACGCTTTTTATATGCAACCGAACTAAAAATTAGAAAATAATTTTTCATTACAAAGAGTTTGTATTACGGTAATAAAAGGTCAAACAATGAATCATAATTATATACCTCAAAATTGAATTATAATAAAATTTAAGATAATAACAGAATAATTCACTTCAGAATAAAAGCGCGGGGTGCTTAATATATTAAATGTTATAATTATTTCATTTGTAAATATCTATGAGGAAAAAGTTATGAAAAAATAGTAAAATTTATTTTCCATTTTTTAGTTCGATATATCAATTAGTTTTCTGCGGACATGTGATATTGAAATGTTTTACGAACTATTTCGTAATCTAATCATTTCATTTAAAGCTTCACTGTTGCATGGGGTTTCAGAACGCAACTACTTCGAACAAGTTTCTGTCAGCCTTATGCTGAGAGTACGTCCGAAACTGCACGCATGCGCAGATCGCGCACTAGCTCTTTCTGTTACTCTCCTACAGAAAATCTATAAAGGAATGTATTTATCCTGGCGATCCTAATCAGGATAACGGGATACTGTTTGCAGATTATTGCATTGACATGGGTCCTTGATACGTGTGCAAAGTTTCAATGAAATCGAATCGCTGGAAGTGGTGAAAATTAAGCTTAAACATTCCGTTACATACATACATACAACTCAAGCTAATAAAAGGGTGTTAAAAAAATGTTGTCCAAGTTAGTCAAGAAGATAAACCTTTTAATATTAATATTAAAAGCCCAAATCTTCACGAAAGTTTTTTTGTCACCTTATTTCTGATATATTTTTCAAAAAAAAAAAAATGACCATTTCTTTTGGTCTAGTCTAATGTTGGTAGCAACTATTAAAATTCCTCGAATGATTTATCTTATATTTTTCCAGGGTCTTAAAGAATGGCCTGCATTTTTTGCCCTCAAGAAAACCATCGACGATTTTAACGATATGTGCCCACTTCTCGAACTCATGGCGAATAAAGCCATGAAGCCACGCCATTGGCAACGTATAATGGACTCTCTAAACCACATTTTCGAGTTTGAAAGCGAAGGCTTTTGCCTCAAAAATATCCTTGAAGCACCCTTGCTTCAACATAAGGAGGATATTGAGGACATTTGCATCTCGGCAATGAAGGAAAAAGATATTGAGGCAAAATTAAGGCAGGTTACCAATGAGTGGTCTGTACATGAGTTGACATTTATGACGTTTAACAACAGAGGGGAGCTACTTTTAAGGGGGATACTACAGCAGAAACTATAGGTCAACTAGAGGATAGCTTGATGGTGTTAGGATCTTTACTGTCAAACAGATATAATGCTCCATTTAAAAACAAATTCAGCAGTGGGTAAGTGTACAGTTTTTGACACCCTGTATATATTTATTTTTGCAAATATACATACAGTGTTTCCAAAAAGTTCGGAAACGCTCAAATATTTTGAGAGAATTTTAACCTAAACTGGACGAAATTCGGTACTCCAGAGTAAAACCATACTCTGAATTCAGTGTTGATATCGGCGATGTTGCCAGATCTTTTTTATTATTGGATTTTCGCTGTTTATTGCTTGCTTGTTATGGAGTACCGAATATCGTCCAGCTTGGTTCAAAATTATCTGAGATATTTGAGCTTTTCTGATCTTTTTGGAAACACTGTATAACAGTGGTGGCTTGTGACATGGTATTTCGAAGGAAGGTCTTTATTCGCTTAAGTGTAGAAAAACACCTTTCAGCCTCTGATGTCGACATAGGAGTAATTAAAATATCTACTTAGTACATTTTTGTGTCTTTGAAAGTGCTTTCTAAATTATTTTGTATTAAAAATTTTAAAAGTGGTGAACTACCCTCTTCGCCTGCAAAAAGTACACATGGAAAGCAAAAAAGGGCATTTTTCCTATTACAACCACAAATCCAGTCATTCCGGGAATAAATATCTCTATTGAAATGACGCGTATAAGGTTTTCCTCTGCTAACACAGGTTACTTCAATCACGATGTCCGGTAACGGTCTACCACTAGTTTTTAGTTCAAGTTTCTCTTCATATGAATATTTAAAAAATCGTTTAACGTTCACTAAATTATGCACCACATCCATTGTCTATAAACACTAAACACACAACCAAATACGAATAAAAATATAAACTTGTCGACTTCCACACGCGCGATATAAAAAATGTCAAAATAGCCTATAAAGTGCTACCGCGAATGCCGCACAACAATAACCAAAATTTACGTATTTTAACAGCCGAATTTTGCCCAACGACAAGTGCATTCGGCATAGAGGAGATTAAAACAATCGTGCGGCGCACCGAAAAGGGTCGCTCAGTTTAGTCAATGCAATAACGTCGCGAGAGACTGAAAATTATTTAAGATGGTCCACTGCGCAGTAATCTATGATGCGTCGTCACTGGGTGAAGATGCGTGTGCCTACTATACTAGAGTTCTCGGCCGGAAACTGGTTATTTTAGTTTTGTTTTAATGGATATTTAATATTTTAATTGTAAAATGATGAATTGAATGTTATGAAAAATACCAAGCAGCTTAAAAATTCTGGTGGTTCTGCAGCACTGCAGCTCTTATGCGACAGCCGCCCCTGTTGTATAAAATAGGCATATAATTTGTGACACTTTTAAATTCTATCTTAGGTTGGTGACTTATCTAACACAAATGAAATTTTGGAAAGATGGCTTTTGGTGCAAAACATGTGGGTCTATCTGGAAGCTGTGTTTGTTGGTGGTGATATTGCAAAGCAGTTGCCAAAAGAAGCAAAAAGATTTTCCAAAATTGACAAGTCGTGGCAGAAAATTATGCAGAGAGCTCATGAGACGCCAGGGGTTGTAGCTTGTTGTGTTGGTAAGAGTGGTGCAAAAATAAAATGTTATATGATTAAATTTTATACAGGGTTATTTTTCAGTTGATATTTTCCTTTTAACACTGTATAGAATGCAAGAAAAAAATGTTTTAGATAAATGTATGTCCGAAAATGCTTTGTTTCCAAGATACAGGGTGTTTAAGTTTTAAGAAAAAATGCCTTTTTTGTCATATCTTTTTCCACCCCAGATATTATCACAAAATTTGATACACTTCTTTTGACCATTACATTACATTATTTGCTGTATTTCTTTTATGCTCCAGAACCGCCCGAAACGACATCATAAGTGTTCCTTTTACAATTTTTTGACATTTTTTCATGTTGTAGAATCGTTCTTGACACTATTGACAGTTCAGAGAACGGTTCTACAAGGTAAAAGGAATACACTATTTTTTGCTGTAAAAGTTTTAGAAAAAATTGTGCCATTCGAACAAGTTTTTATTGTTTTCTTTTCAAGAAAATAAAAGTACGCTACTGCTTTTTCTTTAAATCAATATTATTTTTTAAATAATCATTTACGTTGGAGTTAATTTGGTCTTTTGTTTGTTTTTGACCTTTTTTAATACAAATTAGACAAACATAAATTTTATATACAAAACACCAATTAGATTTTAGCGATTTTGCTATACATTAAAAAGGCTTTTATTTTTTAAAACGAAAGCCACTCGTCGTACGAAAAAATATTAAAATACCAAGTTAACTCCAAGATAAATGATTATTTAAAAAATAATATTGATTCAAAGAAAGCAGTAGCGTTATTTTCAAAAAAAAATATATAAAAATCTCGTTCGAATGGCACTGGTAAATTTTTTTAAAAAACTTTTACAGCAAAAATATAATGTAATGATCAAAAGAAGTGTACCAAACTTTCTGATAATATCTGAAGTGGTCGGAAAGTTATGATAGAAAAGGCATTTTTCTATTTTTTATTTTAGGTGATGACATGCTTAAGCAACTCTTACCCCATCTTCAAGAACAGCTAGAACTCTGCCAGAAATCCCTCAGCGGTTACCTAGAGCGAAAACGAATGATGTTTCCCAGATTCTTCTTTGTATCAGATCCAGCTCTCCTTGAAATTCTCGGTCAAGCTTCAGATTCTCACACCATTCAGAACCATCTCCTATCTATCTTTGACAACACAAGATACGTAAAGTTTCACGATATTGAGTACAATAAGATAACAGCTATTATTTCATCTGAGGGAGAAATGATACCGCTTGAGAAAGCGGTGAGAGCTGAAGGAAGTGTGGAAACTTGGTTGACTCAGCTACTGCAAACCTCCCAAGCATCGCTGCATTCGATCATAAGGCAGTCTTATTCAATGATAAATGATGCCAATTTTCAATTATTGGTGTTTTTAGATAAAATGCCAGCTCAGGTACCGATTTACTCAAAGTATTAATATTTAAAAACCATGGATTTTTTACTGAGGTATTTTTTATGCTTATAAGTTGTTCCATCAGTTCTTGTAATGTTATCGTTTATTTTGCGGACACCTTGTAAACATGTGTTGCTAACATGAATAAACTAATTTGTTTTTGATTTTCAATATGTTAATTCTTTATAAACATACATTATTTTTCTGTAGATTGGCCTCTTGGGTCTTCAGATGATATGGACTAGAGATGCAGAGCTAGCTCTTCTCCAAGCTAGACACGACAAGAAAGTGATGCCCGATACAAATAATAAATTTTTAGAGCTGCTAAATACACTAATTGATCAGACTACCAGGGACTTGACGAAAATAGAAAGAACTAAATTTGAGACACTCATTACCATTCACGTTCACCAAAGAGATATTTTTGATATATTGGTATGTTGTTTAAAAAAATTTACCTTTAAAGCCACCCTTACACGGTGAATGTTATTGTATCAATATCGATATTGATCAATAGAATTGATAGTGTACGGAGTGCATTAAAACAATATTATTCTTGTTTTATAATTTTAGAAAATACAGGGATATTTTTTAGTTGATATATTCCTCTTAACACAGTATAGAATGCAAGAGAACAGGAATATCTTTATATAAAATTATGCTCGAAAATGCTTCGTTTCAAAAATACAGGGTGTTAAAGTTTTAAGAAAAAATGCCTTTTTATAATTACTTTCCTACCACTCCATACCGGGTGATGCATCGCCGGGCGGGACATAGGAAATCCCATTTAATTTTTAATGGGGTCAATTATTGGCTCCCCTAATTATTTTAGAGAAAAATTCTATTGGAGTTTAATGAAGAGCATGCAAATCTACGTACATGGTAAAAATTGTAGATTTTTCGATTAACCCGTTTGCTAGTTAGATGATAATATATTTTAAAAATTGTTACATTATTACCGCCTCATATTTATGAACAACAATAAGAATACCAGTTAGCGTGACATAACGTTGTCATATTGAAATTTAGTGCTTTATTATTATCAAAAAATCGTTCAGTGAAAATATTAAAGTTGTATTTATACAAACAAATTAAGATAAGTTAAACTAAACTAGAGTAACAAATTTCAAGAACTTATAAAATTTATAATATTTACATGTTTCAATAAATTATAAATATTATTACAATAATTATTATGTTGGAAATAAAATTAAGATTTAAAAAAATTTCAAATATTCCTCCATTGACTGCTATGTATGCACCCTTGCGGTATTTAAAAAAGTACTTTTTCTTAAAATTTTAGAATTTGCAAAGCTCGATTTTCGTGCCAAATATCAACTGGATTGGTTAAAAAGTAAATGCAATATGGCGAAAAAACCAAAATAAAAATTGAACTTTGACGGCTTGTAACTCGAAAACGAATGACATTTTAAAAAAATATATATGAAGCTCTACCCTTATTTTGTCAAGTAGAATCACCCCTCAAGTTTCGTGATCGATTTAATTCATTTCATCCCATTTGATTACTACTAGCTACCAGGTAAAAAGGTATTAAAGGTATTATACTGAAGCTGTTAGTTTAATCAGAAATAAATTATCTTTTAAAACTAATTTATTTTTAACCGTAATAATATATAGTTTTAAAATATTGCAATATCCATTTATTGGTAACAATTAATAATTATTGTTTTTAAATTTTTTCTACATCTAAAAGCTCAGATTTTTGAGTTAAATAAAGAACACCTTTTTGAAGGATTTACATCGGTCTTTAAGAGAACTTGCTAAAAAATAAAGTAGCTATCAAAACTTAACAATTATGACAAGACAAGACTTAACAATTATACAAATATGAGTGAGATCGGTGAATTTAAAAACAAGCATTAAAAAAAACTTTAAGGGGTTGTAACTTAAAAACCAATGACTTTTAAGAAAAAAAATATATGTAGCTGTACCATCATTTTATCCTGTAGAATCGCCCTAAGTTTCTTGATCAATTTTTGAATCACCCTGTATAGCGTCAGTAATTTTGAAAGTGTATGAAGGGCTTTTAGTTACAGAAACTTTTTCTTTAAGTGTCGTATGAATGTAAGGCACGTCAACGACTTTGAATGGTTGAAACAGTGCCGGTTCTACTTTAAAGAAGAACAAGACAAAACGCTGATTGTTATTACCGACGTCACTTTTTCGTACCAAAATGAGTACCTTGGTTGTACCGATCGCCTGGTTATAACCCCTTTGACAGACAGATGTTACATAACCCTGGCTCAAGCTTTGGCTATGAGTATGGGGGGCGCTCCATGCGGTCCCGCTGGTACCGGGAAAACTGAAACGGTGAAAGACATGGGGAAGACTTTAGCTAAGTATGTTGTGGTATTTAACTGTTCGGACCAGATGGACTATAGAGGACTGGGAAGAATTTACAAAGGTAAAATTGGAATTAAAATTTTCAGTCTATTTTAATTTGTATCTTCATATGAAGAAGAGAAAATTAAATCTCCTCTCACTGACTAAATTCGCCTGCCTCACAGGACTTATCAAAGTGGCTGTACTGGATCCATGCTGAATAACACGAAGTACTAAATAAACGGTGAGATTATATCTACCGACGAACAATGACATTGTTCTTTTAAGACTCTTGCTTTCGTGTTCAGCATGGACCCGGTACGACCACTTTGATAAGTCATGTGATGCAGGCAAAACTAGCAAGTGGAAGGGTTCCAGCCATGGTCCAGCTGAATGACACGAAAAGCAGGAACTATTTATCTAAATTGTCAAAGAGGGGAGATTTTTTTTCATGTATTATTACGACAGTAAGGATTTCCATTTAATTGTGTATAAGAAGAGAAGATGGTTTTCTTTATTTTGTTAGGACTGGCTCAATCAGGTGCTTGGGGATGTTTCGATGAATTTAACAGAATAGAACTTCCAGTTCTGTCCGTGGCGGCCCAACAAGTTGCAGTCGTGTTAGCCAGCAAAAAGAGAAAAAGAAGAGTTTCCAGTTTACTGACGGTGATATTATAGAAATGTGTCCAGAGTTTGGAATATTTATTACTATGGTAACCTGTTTGCATTTAACATAACATGGGTCAGGAATTGTTTTTTTATTATTATTACACATACTCCTTATTCGCTTTTGATGAAAATTCTATTTATCGCATTACGGGGGCAAATTTCTTAAGCCCCGTGGTGTCTCAAGCGAAAAATATATTTTTTTTTAAATGTTTTTAATCGCCCTGTAGGATGAACTGTTAACAGTATATTAGAACGATTACGCCAAAATTACAGCTTTACCTTTCCTTAACATTTTTTTCAAATATCTTGATAATAATTTAATCTTTAAAAGAAATATGCCATTTAAATTAAAGTAGCATTTTTGTATTGAAGCTTATGAAAAAAAAACGAGCATAGGATATAATTTTTGTGGGGAGTCTATTTAAAAACACTTAGGATTAGATGAAAATCGTGCTTTTTAGTATTTTTTGTTTCTTTTACTTTATTGTAAGTACAAAAAAATATTATAAATAATTTACAAAAGGCACTTTTTTCTGTAGATATTGATTTTTAATTATCTTATTCAATTTTTTATCTTGTTTTATTCTACAGAATCCTGGTTATGCTGGCAGGAAAGAACTACCCGAAAATTTAAAAATTCAGTTTCGAACAGTTTCCATGATGGTACCCGATCGCCAAATAATCATTCGAGTAAAGCTAGCTAGCTGCGGTTTCTTAGAAAACATCACCTTGGCTAGAAAATTTTACACATTGTACAAATTATGCGAAGAACAGTTAACAAAACAGGTAATTTTCCATTTCTGCACAATTTTCCTATAAAATTATCAATTTTTTCACCAACTTCGAATTCGACCATATCACATATCTGGGTGCGATAATTTTTTTGGTGGCGTTATCAATACAAAAAAATATCATTATATTCTAGGTGCACTATGATTTTGGTCTCAGAAACATCCTCTCGGTACTCAGAAGTCTAGGCGCAGCGAAAAGAGTCAATAACAAAGACTCAGAGAGCACTATCGTCATGAGAGTGTTGAGAGATATGAATCTTTCAAAGCTGATCGATGAAGACGAACCTCTATTCATATCTTTAGTTGCTGATCTTTTTCCTAATCAGGTTTTAGAGAAGACGGCGTATCCCGAGTTAGAAGAAGCTATAAATACTCAGGTAGAAGAGGCTGGATTAGTTAATCATCCTTCTTGGGCTTTGAAACTAATTCAGGTAATCATTATTTTCTCTAGAGCAAAAATAAGCTAAGCTGCATACAGGGTGTTTGTGTAAGGAGAAGTAATAGATGGGATATGGCAAGCGTGTGCTTTAATATTTTAGGTAAAGGAAGCAAATTTAAAAAATTTACCTATTTGTAATGGAATTTAATTCTTTGATCCCTTTTCGCAAATTCGTCAATGACGTCATCATAAAAACGTGGATGCTCCGACATATTTTGGAGAAGTTTATTTTCAATAAACAAAAGTAATGTTTGTGAAAGTCTTTCTTGCCCTGTAAAATTTTTCACAAAATTTCGCCAACAAAATAATATAATAACATTTTTATACCCAGATAACATTTTAATTGTTTGTAATGTTTTTCCGTATTAAAATGCCTAATGTAGTTTTTCCTTTTAGTGTTTTAACTTTTCATATTCGATCTTGCTCTTACTTGGGTAATTAATTAAAGTTTGTTAGCAATGTTTTATGACGAAAATCCCTTTATTATTAAAACACATACCACATATTCACACACACTCTTCTTACTACTTATTTGTCCAACATTTTCCCCGATAGCCAAAGTTAATAGTATTTGCATGTTCACCTCCGTAATATTGTCCTCCATTTTATATGAGATACGACACACATATAGACGTTAAAAGTCAAAACAAAGCTGTTCCTTCGACAGCTTCCGCGCCTGGTTAAAGCACACTGATCAAGCAGCAGGCTGCAGGTGAAACGGAGAGTTAAATAACCTTTCGCACCTCTATAAGCACGAAAACACGCAAAGAAAATAGGATATAAAAGCTGTCGATCAAGCCAGCTTTTATTGAGTTTTTTATTGTGGCTCGGTTGAACTCAAGGCAGCAATTGTTAGAGGCTTGATACTTAGGATATTTTTAGCGTTTTTAATATAGTTTAAATAAATGTTTTCTATTTTATAAATTTCATTTTAGTGGATGATATTTTGTATTTATGTGTTAGGGGAAGCACTGCTTCCCTAGATTCCATGAACTGCACGCCGCTGGGCTACGGATATCAAAGGTATTTATTTTTATTTTTTCTTTTAAGCTTTATGAAACTCAAAGAGTGCGACATGGAATAATGACTTTAGGCCCATCCGGGGCAGGAAAAACTACGTGTATACAAACTTTAATGAAGGCCTTAACCCAGATGAGCAACGTACATCGAGAAATGCGCATGAATCCAAAAGCAATAACTGCTGCCCAGATGTTTGGAAGACTAGATGTGGCTACAAACGATTGGACAGATGGTATATTTTCAGCTTTGTGGAGAAAAACTTTGAAAATTAAAGGCGGTGAACACATCTGGTTGGTGTTGGATGGTCCGGTGGATAG
Source organism: Listronotus bonariensis (assembly GCA_014170235.1). Classification (NCBI taxonomy): domain Eukaryota; kingdom Metazoa; phylum Arthropoda; class Insecta; order Coleoptera; family Curculionidae; genus Listronotus; species Listronotus bonariensis. Next base: position 78,759 of record JACEGR010004040.1, on the reverse strand, counting down.
TATATGGATTGAGAATCTTAATTCTGTGTTGGATGATAATAAAACACTGACTCTTGCCAACGGTGACAGGCTTTCAATGGCACCTACTTGCAAAATTATTTTCGAGCCTGAGAATATTGATAATGCCTCGCCGGCTACGGTATCTAGAAACGGAATGGTAATATGCAATTTTCGAATATTACAGTATGATATGATAATAACGTATGTCCTAAAAGTTTTGGCACACAATATTTATCGTTTTTTTTTAATGAAGAAAATTATTTAAACACTAACTAGTTATCATAAATTACAACTCAATACTTAACTAAACTATACTATCGAATTATGTGGAGTGGCCCATTCTGCTCTACCAGACGCAAATTTCTTCGAATGTCTCTCATGAGGTCCTGGACGGAATTCAGTTCAATTTCTCTTAATTTCTCGTAAATTCGCCGTCTTAATTGTTCCTCATCTTGTGCTTCCCAGCCTCCATGATAAACCTTTCTAGACAGTACAGCCCAAAAATCCTCTATTGGGCGAGCCTGCAGCAAGTTTCGAGGATTATCGTTTTTGGGAACAAAAGGTATGTGGTGTTGTCGAAGCCAGTTTTGGGTATCTCTTGAGTAATGGCATGATGCTAGGTCTGGCCAAAACATGATATCGTCATTAGCATGATGTTCGCGGACAAACTGAAGCAATTTGGAAAGGCAGTTATCAATATAGCTCTGACTATTCAAAGCTTCACCCCTTACTCTTCCCACAAAAGGTCGGGATACACCCCTGATAGAAATTGCGCACCAGACAAGGATTTTATCTGCAAATTTCGCTTTATGTTTGTATCTAACATTGTTAGGGCATTCCTCTACGTTGTCCGTATAAAATCCATCGTTTCCCTTCATTTCAGAATTACTCAAAGTGAAATACTTTTCGTCATCTAAAATAATGATTTTTTCATTGGCAAAATGTAACCGCCTCAGTTGACGACAACATCTTAGTATACGAAGAAGCTGCGCTTGAGAGTATTTGGGGCACTTACGTCTTTTTCGATATTTAAGACCATTCCTCCTCAATTCCAACGATATCGACTCTTAAAAGATCTGTATTGCCTAGCCAGTCTCCTCGTTGACATTCCAATCTGGTGTTTGCTCTTCTCACCAATCTCTCTGACTTCTGTGCGGTAAATGCACGTGGTCTTCCACTTTTTGGGAGATTCAGACATGGTATTCCCTGCTCGCACTCCCTCTGAAATATTTTCATTCTGGAATATTCGACAGATTTCAGCTTTGGGTATCCGCCCAACTAACTTGTAGATACTTTTTCTTATTTCTAATTTATACGTCATCTTAAAAAATCAAACTTCAAAATAAATAAATCTCAACTGACAGTAAATAAAGTAAATAAACTTTTGTTTTCAAAGGCAACTTGATATTATTTTGTTTTTGTTAAAATTAAAGACAATGAGTTTTGTGCCAAAACTTTTAGGACATACGTTATTGTACGGGCTGCTCGCTAATTAATGGTAGACAAGGCATAAGGAATCTGTGGATTCTACGTGTACCATTAATTATAGGATATCCTGTATTTTTCCATAATTTTAGTTTTCATTTTCAGGTTTATATGAGTTCTTCCGGACTGACTTGGAAACCGATAGTTAAGGCCTGGCTTAAAAGACGCAGTCCGAAAGAAATCGAAGTATTCACGAAACTGTTTGATGAATATTTCGGCGTTCTTCAAAGTTGGGGCACACAAAACTTAACACTCGTAATGCACGTCTTGGAATGTAACATTATCTTGCAGATTATGAATCTTCTTGAAGGTATGATTGAGAAACCATGTGTAAAAAAAACTACAAAATTTACCTCTGCCAAACATAGTTTTCTCTTTAGAGCTCTGATTTTTGTTTATGATTCTTAAAAAAATAGTTATACAAGGGCAAAAAGTTTTAGATTTTAGCTCGAGATAGTGTTGTCGACTTTAAAATATTTGCTGACAAATGAATTATCTATGGCAGGTACTATACTTTATTTTAGTACGCTACATAAAGTATTAAAAAAGTAACTTTTTAACACGCTTTTATTAACTTGGGTTGTAACTATCCATCTGGCTATGTTTGTAACGTAATCTTTGAGCCTAATTTTAACCAACTTCCAGCTATTCGATTTCTTTGAAACTTTGCACACTTATTAATGACCCATGACAATGCAATAATCTGCAAAAAGTATCCCGTTATCTTGTTTTTAATCGCCAGGAAAAAAAATTCCATTATATTATAAAAACAACACCTGGGTTGCCATCTGTTGGCAATATTTCAAACTTTGCCACTCAATGGAGAAGAAATTTTTTAGTGGGTTGCCATCTGTTGGCAACATTCCAAACTTTGACTGGGTTGCCATCTGTTGGCAACATTTCAAACTTTGCTACTAAATGGAGAAGAAATTTTTTAGTGGGTTGCAATCTGTTGGAAACATTACAAACTTTGCTACTCTTGTTCACTAAAAATTTTTTCGCCATTTTGTCAAGAGTAGCAAAAACTAAAAATGAAAAATAATTAATAGTTTAAAAAAACTAAAAAACACGCTTTTATATGCAACCGAACTAAAAATTAGAAAATAATTTTTCATTAAAAAAATATTGTCATTTTATAGTAAAAAGCGTGGGGTGCTTAATATATTAAATGTTATAATTATTATATTTGCCAATATCTATGATGGAAAAGTTATGAAAAAATAGTAAAATGCACCCCACGCTTTTTACTATGAAATGACAATATTTTTTTAATGAAAAATTATTTTCTAATTTTTAGTTCGGTTGCATATAAAAGCGTGTTTTTTAGTTTTTTAAACTATTAATTATTTATTATTTTGACGCTCTTTTTGACACTTTAAATTAGTGTTTTGTTTTAATGCCCACTAAAATTTCTTTAAATATAAATTTCTGCAATGTATCATTAGTAATCGCGACATTATCTGAACCAAAAGATTACCTTACCATAAATTCCGCCATTACTTCTTTTAATTTATGTGGGATTAAATTTAAAAATAAAATTGTTTGCGGATAAATTTAATAAAAATTATTAAAAATTAATAATAATAATGACCCAGAACCTAGACAACATATGCATAATAGTTATTTATTAGATAAGTGAGTTATATTACATATAAGTCACGCAAGAAAAGTTTAACTCTCGAGCCCGAAGGGCGAGAGAGTTTTCTTAAGTGACTTATATGTAATAACTCACGTGTCTAATACAAAATTTTATCCAACACTTTCGTATAAATCGTTTTTAATATCGAAAATAATTTGAAAACGTCATCCCTTATTTGTTACTTGTCATTGTCAACACCAGCAACAAAATTTTGTATTGTCTATAATTCACTAGTGAGCTAAAGGGTACTTTAGCTCACTAGTGACTTATAGTACACTTTATATCCTCAAAATCTGATCAATTATGTAGATATTATATGTAAGTGTTGGATAAAGTTTATTTTTTTAACTCATGGGATTGCTCCACTCGTTTGACGGCTCTGTCGAACCTCTTATTCGTTTAAAAAGTACCACTTTGTACACTTCTTACATAAATTACTAATATTGTTATCAGGATTGATACCCAAACAAGTTGAGGCTACAGAAGACCTGTCAGCGGCTAAGTCAGACATTGATGACGAGGAACTTTTGGAGGAAACTGAAAAACCTGATGAATGCAAAATTTTTACATCCGAACATCTTGCTAAGCTCTTCGTTTTTGCATTAACTTGGGGAATGGGGGCCTATCTTGAAACAGACGACAGAATTAAATATGATGCATTTATGAAAGAAAATTTATCCGAATTGGATTTGCCGAAGAATACCAGCAAAAATCCTGATGTAAGCAATTTTTATTTTATTTTGTTGTTTTTTAACACGCTTTTATTAACTTGGGTTGTAACTATCTATCCATCTATCTATCCATCTATCTATCCATCTATCTATCTATGTAACGGAATCTTTGAGCCTAATTTTTACCAACTTCCAGCTATTCAATTTCTTTGAAACTTTGCACACGTATCAAGGACCGATGACAATGCAATAATTTAAAAACAGTATCCCGTTAAGTTCCAGCATTTTCCAGGAAAACCGGAAAAGTGAAAAATCGTACGTTCTGGCGGATGCGCCAGATTAGACAATTGAATAATCGAACTTGACAACATTTGCCGACGGGTTGGGGACCAGGATAAGGTTGCAACACCTTAGTTAAACAAGCGTGCGTCCACCCATAGGACGCAACCCCTCGGCAAACGACAGGAAGACCATGGGGTTAACAAGAACCCCCGTTAAAAGGGTACAAACCCCGTTACATGTAGACCAATCTGAAACTTGTTCGGAGTAGTTGCGTTCTGAAACCCCATGCAACAGTGAAGCTTTAAATGAAATGATTAGATTACGAAATAGTTCGTGAAACATTTCAATATCACATGACCGCAGAAAACTAATTGATATATCGAACTAAAAAATGAAAAATCAAGAATTGTGTGCAAAAAAAAGAAGGAGGAATACTGTGAACTGGTTAGTTCTGGTTAGTTTTCAATTTCTTTGAAACTTAGCACACGCATCAAGGACCGATGACAATGCAATAATTTAAAAACAGTACTCCGTTATCCTGATTTTAGGACCGCCTTCGCCGGGATAAATAAATTCCTTAATAATCGTTTTTAATTATGGCGAATGCTCAAGGGCAATTGATGCATAACTTGCTGCGTTTTTGTTAATTGACTTTTTTCAATTTTATAATAAAAGGTGTAAAATACATAGAAATACGGAGTTCTAAAAGGTGAAAATTATGTGGCCACTTTAGCTTTAAATCAAGAATGCATGGCGAAGAATTTTTTAGTGAATAAACTGGAGCATTTATTTTAAAAAACTAATTGATATATCGAACTAAAAATGAAAAATAAATTGCATTGCACTGCATTTTACTATTTTTCATAACTTTTCCCTCATAGATATTTGCAAATAGAATAATTATAACATTTAATATATTAAGCACCCCACGCTTTTACTCTGAAGTGACTGACAAACTCTTTGTAATGAAAAATTATTTTCTAATTTTTAGTTCGGTTGCATATAAAAGCGTGTTTTTTAGTTTTTAAACTATTATTTATTTTTTGGTCTATAAAGTTTTAAACTTTAAAATTGCTGATATTAGTTAGAAGCAATTAGAAGTTTAAAGAGTATAAATCTATTAAACTTGATCCTAGACAATAGTTTACTTCACCTGGATTTCTTGGAATTGCAATAGAATATACTGATTTGTAAAATAGTCAATGAAAATTATAAAAATAAATTTGTTTTAAAAATAGCAGTGACCTACCATATTTTTGAAATTGCTGATAGAACAACTCATAAGCATTTAAATTCGTTAAAGTAGTCATCTTGGATCAGGTTTTTGATTGTCACACCTTCTTACTAAGGTCGTTTTAAGTTTTTTGGATGCTTAGGAGTTGTTCCATCAGCGTTTTCTGTATTATTGTTGACTTCCGGACATTCTATATACAGGGTGTCTGGAAAGGTGAGGTAATAGGAGTGATAGAGTGAGCCAAAATAATGTAAGTACTTTATATTAAAAAGGGTTATAAATGCATTACATTTTTTTATTCTAACTTTGAAGGTCAATTACTTCCTAAGGAAGCACGATAATTTTTTTTATATGAAGTACTAACAGTATTTTGGCTCAGTCTGTCGCTCCTATCACTTTTGACCACACTTTTTCGGACACTCTGTAGAATTATTATTTTAGGCAACAGTTTTTGACTATGTAGTAAATGCTGATGGTGAGTGGGTTATGTGGAGCACCTTGGTAACGAATTACGTATATCCAGAAACAGCGACTCCAGAATTCGCCACCATTTTAATACCCATCATGGACAATGTACGGATTAACTATCTCATTGATACCATCGCTAAACAAGAAAAGGCTGTTATGTTAATTGGAGAACAGGGAACAGCCAAAACGGTAATAGCTATTTACGTTACTAGACCGGAAAATGGTATTTTACGGGTCGACGAAAAACATTTACAGGGCGAGCCGTAGGCGAGTCCTGTAGTTTTGAGGAGACCCGTACAAATTATTTCCGGTCGAGTATCGTACATAATTTTTTTTAAATTGTCCGGAAAAAAAACTGTGTAAATTTTTAGTGTTATATTTAAACGACAATAAGGCAAGGCTGCTTCAATTATTTCATCTGGATTTTCCATGTCTGACTCCATTTTGGCAAAATGATGCTTTCTTTACTTTACAATATCTTGAACTGTCAAATAGTAACAATTGAACTCTGACAATTTTTGTCATGGCTAACAGGATTTTTTGATATCAGGGACCGGAAAGTAAATGAGAGACCGGAAAGTAAACTAGGGACCGGAAAGTAAATTAGTCCTGTAAAATAGCATTTTCCGCTTAAAAAATTGAGTGGAAAATTCAGTTTTCCGGTCAATTAAAAAAAAATAAATTTAAAAATGATATTATACAACCCAACCGTTAAAACAAGAAATGTTTTTTTATCGTTTTTTTTTATTTTTTTATGTTTGGACAAACCACGAAGGCTAAAAGCCTAAATACTAACTTACCGTGGGTGTCTTAGGCGAGGTAAGAGGGAGTTTGTTGACACGGGACTTAAATACTTGAAGATTTGGGGGAAGGAAAGACCTCCGCGGGCAGCAGGTTCCACATTCTAGAAACTCTAGGGATAAAAGAATGAACAAAGTGAGAAGTTCGGGGCCTGTCCAGTTGGACCGTATAGGTGTGCATACGCGCGGAACCACGAGTTTCTCTGTTGGGAACCGTGAGTGGAGGAACTGTACTGGACAATTCTTCAGAGCAGAAGCCATTGAAGTACCTATAAAAAAGCGATAAATCCCCCACAGCCCGACGATGGGCAAGAGAGGGAAGCCTTTCTGTAAGTGAAGGATCATTAATGAGACGAATAGCTCTTCTTTGAATAGAATCATGAATACTTAGGGTTGTGGGGGACGCCATGCCCCAGATATGAGAACAATATTCCAAGGGGGTCGGATTTGGGACACATATAAAGTGTATAAATTAGAAGCGGAAAAATACTTTTTGGCTCGAAAGAGAAATCCAAGCTTTTTGAAGCTGCCGTGGCTATAGATACAATGTGTTTATGCCAGTTACGGTTACTTTCAAATGTGACGCCCACAAGATTGAAGGTGTCTTTGCTCTGTTAAACTTGGCCGCTCATAAGTAGAGGATAAGTATTTGATGACTCTTTTCGCGACAAGGAACATGATTGTGTTTTGGATGCATTAAAATGGGCGAGATTTTTGGCGCCTCAATCCAATATTAAATTAAGATCCTGCGAAAGAGATATCTGCATCGCTCTGCGTTTGTTTTCCAAGTCAGGTTTAGTGATAGGTTTAGGAACCTGAAAACTGGAGTGAAGGGTACTATCGTCGGCGAAACTATGAATGGAATTAGTTGTGGACGAGAGAAAGTCGTTGATGTAAAGAAGAAACAGCGTTGGTGCCAAAACTGAGCCCTGAGGGATTCCAGCATTTACTTGGTGAAAGCTTGAAGAATGGCTGTCCACAATAACTGATATACGTCGATCAGATAGATAACTAGAGAGCCAAGTACAGAGTTTAGTTGAAAGACCATAGGAGGGAAGTTTATTAAGAAGTGCGGCATGCCAAACCTGGTCAAAACCTTTGGATATATCAAGAGCAACGATCTGGGACTCGCCTTATTATGAAGATATAGAATTCCATTTTAGTACGCTACAGAAACTGTTAAAAATTGTAACTTTTTTAACAGTTTTAAGGTTTTTACACTTTAAAATTAGTATTTTTTTTTCGATGCCTACTAGAATTTATTTTAATATGAATTCATGCAATGTAACAGTAAACGCAAAATCAACTTAATCAAAGAATCAAGTTACGATAAATCCCGCCATTTGCCCGCCAAGCTGACGTCTTATTGACGTCTCTTTTAGTCATTTTTGGTCACATTTGGTCAGCAAAGACGTCATAAGATGACGACAATATGACGTTAAATTGACCCCCTAAGTCACAGACAAAAGACGTCCCGTTAATGACGTCATAATGACGCCTTTAAGATGACAAAAAATTGACGCATATACTCTTTTTTAAAAGCTAAAATGATACGACATTTTATTTGAAAATTGAAATAGGAAAAAACTGCTTGCAATTTCCTTGCACTGCAAGGTCGCATCTCTGGGGACACTGTCCAACCTGGAGATGCAGATTTTTACACAAGCCGAAGATGTTTCCTTCAAAGCTAATTGGGTAGGTGATACCACAGACCAGTCTCGAAATATTTTAGTCCCATCGGTACGGTTTAGGCAATAAAAAGCGAAGATGTTGAATAAGCGTGGTAGCTAATTGTCCATTGCGCCATCTATCGGTAGAGTTTTTTCCTATTTCAATTTTGTAAAATTATTAGTCTTATTTTTCTGTCATATGGTATTTTGGTTGGATTTTGAAACGAATCATATAATGTCACAAAATTTTTCTCATGGGTTTTCTAAACATGACGTCATTAGATTTTTATGAGCTAGTTTGACGAAAAATGACGTCGAAAAGACGTCACTTCAACGACGTCAAAAACACGTCATTAAAATGACGTCATAATTTTGGTCTGATGACGTCCTATGACCAAAAATGACTTAAAAATGACGTCATAATGACGTCAGCTTGCTGCTTGGGGTGTCATTAAAATTAAAATTTATCAGTGTGTGAATATATTTAATAAAAATTATCGAAAATTAATAATACCCAGTACCCAATTTGGATAACTCAGAAATTGAAATTGTAACACATGCATAAAGTATCTTTTTTACTCATGGGATTCCCGTGCTTGCTTTAAAATCTCCCATTTGTAAAAAAAGTAAATAAAATTTGGTACCTAAATTACTATTTTATGATTTGTTACGTTCATTATGTTTTAGGTGATGATGAAATCATACATGAAAAAAGCGAATCCAGAAATTGTTCTACACAGAGCGTTTAATTTTTCTAGCGCCACTACGCCATATCAGTTTCAAAAAACAATTGAAAGTTACGTCGAAAAAGGATGGGAAATACTTTTGGCGCTCCAAATGGCAAAAACTTATAATATTTATAGATGATATCAATTTGCCTGAAATTAGCTGTTGGGGTGATCAGGTAGGATTTTTGCTATATATATATATATATATATATATATATATATATATATATATATATATATATATATATATCAAAAGGGCCTCGCAGTGACTATCACAAGGATATTCGTGCCTGGGCCAGCCATAACCCTTTTAAGAGCTATTTAGGGAGGTCCCTTTGACGAGTCTCCTACGAATATATAATAATATAAGGCTCAAAATTGTCATGTTTCTAGACTGTAACCTTTACAATTTTTGCTACAATGTAATACACTGTGGTAAACCTTTTCGACAAAAAAAGGTGACGCGTTCGCTTAGTCCGACATGTCAAAATTGACAAGCTGAGTTAAGGCGCCGCTTCCATATATGGCGGTATGATTAAAGTGGCCACATTTTCAATAATAGAAAGCGAAACAAATGGAAAACAAAATAAAATAAGATGAAATAATTTTTTAAAGTGCAAAAGAAAAAAAAGGTCCTTAAATTTGAAATGTCTTTTTCATCTCCCGAATTTTTTAAGAGCCAAAAAAAAAGGACCTCACCTTCGCGAAAACCTTTTGTTCTCTTTGTTTACACTCGCAGTCCCACACAAATTTGGGACATTTTCAAAAATCGGCGAGACGCGTGACTGTCCTTTAAAAAGCGGGACTGTTCCGCTAAAATTGGGACGTGTGATCATTTTAGGTATGATGGACTCGTCAAAAGAAACCGCCTAAATAGGTTTTAAAAGGGTTATAACCACGAAGTCGATTTAATTGCTGGCCAAGGCACTATCACTGATCTCGATGGATAGCCAATGCTTGTTACCTGCGAGAAACAAAAGTTACAATTCATGAGCAAAAAATGAGTTTGTGCGCAAGCAAATCGACTGGTGCGGGACTGCGTAATTGCCCTGGAAGAGGTGGGTGCGTCCAACAAGCTAACCATTGCCTGGGTACCAGGACACGAAGGCCACGAAGGCAATGAAGAAGCTGATAAATTGGCAAAGGAGGGGGCTGGTAGGACAATGGTAGGTCCTGAGCCCTACTGTGGTATTCCATCATGCCAGGTAAGGTCATCCATTAGATCATGGATTATGAGGGAATCACAAGACTGGTGGAGGAGAACACCAGGACAGCGTCAGGCGAAAGTGTTCATCAAGGCTTACTCGCCAGAATTTACAAAAGACCTTCTGAATTATAACCGGAAGGCAGTAAGAATAATAGTGGGTCAACTGACAGGTCATTGCAGACTGAATAAACACCTGGAAACTATGGGCCTGGCAGAAGAAATCCTATGTAGGTTCTGCCAGGAGGAGGAAGAAACCGCAGAACACGTATGGTGCTACTGCAAAGCCCTTTGTCGTCTGCGGTTTGCAAGGCTGGGTGAAGAAAAACCTAAAGCGGCAAGATATACCAAGGGGCCAGTTTCAAGCTTGTGGAGTCTGATTAAACAGACCGGCTTGGATAGCGTGCTCTAACCTATGGACGGAGGACACACAATAAACCTGAGCAGGTTGCAGTGTTAGAGGATATGCAATCCACCTCCTAATCTAATCTAATCTAATCTAAGCAAATCGAAGGAGAACGCGTCTGGCGCCAAACGAAGTATCGGGCAGAATTATGTGAATTTATCGCCGCTTTTCCGTTTGAAGGACGTTGATTCAGTACCGTATTTAAATAAATTTTAAAAATACAGTTACATCAAAAACGTCTAATACTATGTGTCAATTGTTGCCGTATTTAAGAAAAAAGTATTGAAAGCAGTCCCGGATCTAGGAGGGGTGGGGGCAAATGGTGGTGTCTGCCACGGGTGACACCTTCAATGGGCGGCAAATTGAAACATGGAATGTTTAAGAAAGTGGCGATTGTAAGAGAGAAATACGTTTTTTATTATTACAATTTTTTCTCAATAAAAAGGCCAGGCAGGGTGGCATACGGCAAGTTTTGCCCGTCGTTACAAAAATAAAGAACCGGGGCTGATAAAAAGAAAGTAACATAAATATGTCAACTAAATGTATTACATACATTTTAACAATGTAACTGAATTAATGAAATGTTATCACCTGATTGGCTAAAACAATCAGAAATTTTTTAACGTTTTTTTGCAAAGTACTATATATTGGTGGATGCTAAAGCAAAATTTACCCTTGATTTAAGTTTAGAACATAAATAAAAAACGTATTTTGCATGTCTGAACCAACCATCACTTTTTCATTCGTGAATAAATTGCTAAAAACTTCAGAACTAAAGAAAAACATTGTTGCCTATGACTCGCATGCCCCTGTCTATTAAACTATAAATTAAACATCCCCAAAGTTTTTTAAGATTCGGAAAAAATTGTGACTTTTCTGATCACGTATTCATGTTTAGTAGTCCAAAATATATCACAGGATCTGGGCCAGATCCTTTTTTTTTTATCGTGTGACATTAAACTCACGATATTAAATTATTATTCCTGTCAACGTGACCCAGGTAATCCGTCTACCTTTTCCTCAATGATAATTTAGCAAATCTTTGTCCTTATTCACTGTTGACGTATCATGTCCATGATATTTTTTTATATCACTACCTAATTTATATTCGTAAAGAAATGTAAAATAATATCAATTATTATATAAATATATAACGAATATTTTTCTTTACACATTAAGATACTGAGGTTTAAAGATTTTTAATTTGTTTAATGATTTAAAGAAGATTTAAGTCCGGTACTGGACATGACTTTTTAATGCGCATGTACCAAGAACCTTTCGGTGGGCCTCTAGATTATTTACTGCGCGAGGTCGTAAAAATCCGCAAAAGGCAACTGGGCTCTGTGTATCTAACTGTGAGATATCTATGGGCACTATACATTAAAGGCGCTCTGATCTATGTTTCTTTTAGGTAACTAATGAAATTGTTAGACAAACTATGGACATGGGTGGTTTCTACAGTCTTGAGAAACCTGGGGAGTTCACCACAATAGTGGATGTACAGTTCGTAGGGGCTATGGGACAACCAGGGGCGGAAGAAATGATATTCCTTCAAGGCTGAAACGCCAATTTAGCATTTTTAATTGTCCTCTACCAATGGATGTGTCAATCGACAAGATTTTTGGAGTGATCGCACAAGGTAATACAGGGTGTTGCCTACAGTGGGGGTGATTTCTTATGTCTTTTTATAAAAAAGTTTATATGAACAGATGTCCAGACTTGCTTACTTTCTGAAATGCAGAGCTTTAAAGTTTTTAAAAAAGTCGATATTTTATAAATATTTTAAAAATCCAGTAGTGTGTCAGTGGGAACCACAGCCAATATGATTAAGAAAAAAAGTACGCCACTGACTTTTTATGGAGTTTTTATATTAGTGCTCGATAAGACAACTAAATTAAAGATATGTTCTATGGTTCGGCGGATTCATTTAATGGATGGTATTTATTTGGGTACACGCCAAAATAAAATTAAAAGTACTAAAAACCAAAAAAAAAAAAAATTAACAAGTAAAAAGATAATTAATAAATGACGTTTCGGTGGCAAATCTGCCACCGTTGTCAAGATAAATGGAATAAAAATAATAAAAATAAAAATTTACTATTATTAAGGTTTTAAAATTTAAAATTTGTATCTTTTTTAGGATATTCTGAAATCTTTAACATTAAATGTCAAAATATGTTTGTTTGGTTATAGTGTCATAGTGACATAGATAACTGGTTGCTGGTGTATTGATTGTTTATTTTACAAAATAGGTGAATAGTTAGTTAATTTTTAGTCTTCCTGAAGATACTTAAGTATCAAGCAAAGGCAACCAAGTGTTATTTAAATTAACTGAAATTGATGCTACACAATTATCTTTATTTAATAATATATACGCACTTTCTTTGATTTTGCGTTTTTAAGAACAAGTTTCCTTTGCTAAATGCTCGAAGCATCCCAGTTTATTATATGATTGTTATCAAATGCGTGTTGGCAGAATTTGATTTATGAAATTCTGTGTTTTTAATATATAATCTGTGTTCTTTTTTGGTTTTTTAGTACTTTTAATTTTATTTTGGCGTGTACCCAAATAAATACCATCCATTAAGACAACTAAAAGTAAAACTTTTGGTTTCTTATATTTTTTCGTATATATCATATGTTTTCAAGAAAAAAAATAAAGAAGCCACTTTAAGTCATTCTAGAAACTATCCATAAACACATAGATTAAAATTTAAAATTAAAAAATAAACAATTTTGACCTTAGTAGATAAGGAAAATGACGATTTCCAATTAAAAATTTTACTGCCTATTTATTTATAGACAGGTAATTGTCTTTTTTAAATTTTGTTTTTTATACCATGTTGTTCAAAAATACCTTTTAGAAGAAATTAAAATGGCTTTAATTTTTTTCCTCAAAAAACAAAGCTTGATATGAAAAAAATACAGGGGACCAAAAAGTTGCGATTTTAATTGCTAAATTGAAAAAAACTTTATACGAACTCAGTGACGTCCTTTCTTTCCTCGATAATATTGGTTGTGATGCCCACTGAGACGCCACTGAATCCAATAATCTTATTTTAGGTAAATGTTTCCAAAAATCTTATTTCATTAAATAGGTGTATTAAATTTAAACCAAACCGGTTAAAGGGTTTTTAACATATTTGTAAAATATTTTTTTAAGCTGTAACACCCTGTATAATATTTACTAAAAAAATACAAATAATAATAATAGAGAATTATCGCAAGTTGCCTTATTAAGCTCGGAAATTATTAATATCGGCCTTATTTAAATAGTGCTTGTACCCAATATTTAGAGTTATTGCAAATCATGTTGACAGTCATTTTTATTTTTATTCCGTTCCAAAAACTACATATCCTTGTTTGTTGACTAATTTTGTTGTATGATTTTTAATAAAATGTTGCTGAAAAATACAGCTTCCCCTTTTTAAATTATGTAAAAACATAAAATAATGTTGTTTAGCTGCTGCATTATAAAATAAAACAGATCAAAATTGCTTTAATGTTGGTCAATACCAATGTTAATATGGTTAAAAATATAATGTACGTTGAAGGTTTGCCTTCAAAAAATCCAATATTTATTTACCTGCAACAAAAACCTTGACGCACTTTTTATTTAATCAGGATTGGTATGCCGCCATTTTGTATGCCACCCAGCAATTCGACTGCATTGTAGCTGGATAACCATGGGGTATTTAAAAAAGTTAAAAACTGGAACATATACAGGTCGGATAAGACCACAGTATAAACTTATTTTAGTCTATACAGGGTGTCTCTCAAAAAGTGTGACGTATCAAAGTTATATTTTTCAACATGGAACACCCTATATTTTTATGACGGTTTTAGATTCTACTTTAAAAAATAACTCAAGTTTGTTTATAGTACTAAGTGTCTAATTTTATTCAGTTTTTGTGATATTTGATTTTTGATAAATGCAGAGGTAAATTAAGATTGATTTTACTTTAACACTTTTAACACTTTAAACTTTAAAATATGTAACAAGATTAGAAAAAGTCTGCCATATCATACGTAGGTCAAATCAATATCAAATATTGTACAGGGTGATCAAAAAATAATTTCAATTTTTCAGAAAATCAAATAAGCCATATCTCTCTTATTTTAAATGGAACACCCTGTATTTTTTTACGTCACATGATGACAAATAAAATACTCTTTCAAATGGTGTATAGGTTGCCTATACCTATCTTTTGTGCTTTTTTAGTAAAATCTGTTTTTACAAATTTTTAGTCCAAATGTTTATTTAAATTAAAGTTGGCTGTGACATAGCAGCCATTAATATTTTCTTAAGAAAATAACAACGACCATTTATTGATTACTAGTGTTTTAGTCAGTTTAAAGAAATTTCAATGATTTTAAATAAAAACCCTTCTTCTACAACAACAAGATGATATAATACTGGTAGGATGTGAAAAAATGGTTTACTTTAAGTCTAGAGTTAATCTCTGAAAAATATTCTAGGAGAAACCATCTGATAACCTTAATAGTTGCTTTAGAAAATTTGACACAGTGATTATGGATAATGGAAGAAACGAGTTATAGGTCACAGAATGTCGTCATAACTGACCAGAGGCGTTATTAAGATTGTTTAAAGCACACAGTTTTATCATTACCACATTCAGCTGAAATAAGTGTTATTGGAAGTAGCATTATAAGCAACTAATGAATTTTTTCTGTGAATTTTAAAAATAGTGGCAGATAATACAAAATCTTTTAATTTTGTGCTTTTTCCAACAAATTTACATTTTGCAATAACGGCTTAGTAAATAGGCATAGCTATATCACAGCCTACTTACATTTAAATAGACATTTGGAATAAAAATATGTTTAAAACGGAATTTACTTAAAAGTATAAAAGATAGGTATAGGCAACCTATACACCATTTGAAAGAGCATTTGGTTTGTCATCATGTGGTGTAAAAAAATACAGGGTGTTCCATTTAAAATAAGAGATATTGCTATTTGACTTTCTAAAAAATTGAAATTATTTTTGATCACACACCTGTATAATACTATGATCTCGATATGACCTACGTTATGATAAGGCAGACTTTTCCTAATCTTGTAACAAATTTTAAAGTTTAAGGAGTTTATATTGTTAAATAAAATTAATTTAATTGCACCCTGCATTTTGAAAAAAATCAAATATCACAAAAACGAATAAAATTAGACACTTGGTACTATTAACAAACTTAAATTATTTTTTTATGTAGAATCTAAAACCGTCATAAAATATAGGGTGTTCCATTTAAAAAAATATAACTTTGATACGTCACACTTTTTGAGACATCCTGTATAGAGTAAAATAATTTTTATACTGTGGCCTTATCCGACCTGTATATGTTTCAGTATTTACTTTTTTAAAAACCCCATGGTTATCCAGCTACAGACCGTGTCGAATATGGTGGGCCACCCTGAGGTTGAAACTCTATCGACTGTAATAGAATCTGAGGGTGCATGATGGTACCTTGGAAGCATGAGTGTTCAAGGGTTTTTTCAGACAGATTTACAATAGAAGAAGAAAAATGGTAAAAAGAATTGCTTTGAACTTGGTTGAAGAACATCTGGGTCCTGTTATGAAGGAGAAAACTGGAGCCGAACCCTGTGTTTGTCGATTTTTATGAGAGTATGACAGTTCAAATATCTTACCTACCATCAAACTCTACATTAGACTAGAAAAATAGCAACCACTTTTTTTTTTTAATATACCGGGTGATGCATCGCACGGGCGGGACATAGGAAATCCCATGTAATATTTAATGAAGGGTCAATTGGTGGCTCCCCCCTAATTATTTTAAGAAGAAATTATATTAAAGTTTATTGCAGAGCAAGCAAATCTACGTCCATTGTAAAAAACTTTAGATTTTTCGGTTAACCCGCTTGCTAGTTAGATGCTAATATATTTTAAAAATTGTGAGTGCACATTTACGTTAAACAATGAACCCAATCATCAAAATTACCGATACTGGAGCAAAGAAAAACACAACACAGATTTGTCGAAACGAGGACGCAATATCCACAGAAAGTAAATGTTTGGGCGTGGATTTTCGGACAACATATTATTGGACAATTTTTTTCATAATCAAAATTTGAATGCAGAATTTTATTTGGAACTACTCGGAGAACGAATTTTACCCGCTTTAAATGATGTATCCAGGGAAAATTAGAGAAATTTGGTACCAAATGCATGGCTGCCTGGCACATAATACCCCTGGCTGTTTCGGGAATATTTACACAATGCTTTTAATGGAAATGTTATTGGCCTACATCACACCATAAATTGGCCAGCCAGGTCTCCTGATATTTCGCCAAATGACTTCTTCCTCTGGGGACATTTAAAAAGCATGATATACAAGGATAAAATTACTCTAATCTAGATGAGTTAAAAAATGCTATTTCTGCAGAATGCAATAAAATTTCAATTTACCAGTTAGCCAATGTAAGAAGACAATTTTATGAACGTCTGGGTATTGTCTAGCAGTCAATGGAGGAATATTTGAAAATTTTCTTAAATCTTAAGTTTATTTCCAACATATTAATTATTGTAATAATATTAATAATTTATTGAAGCATGTAAATATTATAAATGTCATAAGTTCTTGAAATTTGTTACTCTAGTTTAGTTTAACTTAACTTAATTCGTTTGTATAAATACAACTTAAATCTTTTCACTGTACGATTTTTGATAATAATAAAGCACTAAATTTCAAAATGACAACGTAATGTCACGCTAACTGGTATTTTTATTGTTGTTCATAAATATGAGGCGATAATAATGTAACAATTTTTTAAAAATATATTAGCATCTAACTAGCAAACAGGTTAACCGAAAAATCATCTCTCCTACGACCACCAGTTGTTCACCAAAAACAATACAGGAGTTGACTGTCATTGTCACGGAAAAAAAATAAAGAAACAGATGCACGGGACTGGCGCATCTATACGCTGGAGATCGATATGTACCTTCCTTACCGCGATACATATATCTGTTTTAACAACGTATTTTGTGCTATATCCGAATCACACCTACCTAGTCGCTTTTTATCATTTAAAATTAAAGTCCTCATTTAAAAATATTGCATGGCTTTTTCAGTGTAAATCCATTAACTAGCTGAGTAACTCCAAATTTATTTTAAGATAACAATGACAGCGATGACAGCTTTATATTATACTTTGCAACCTAGTGCTGTAAAGTGCTCCGCAGTGTGATATAAGGCATTTCTATGCATGAAAACAGTGTGCTATTTACTGCCAATTGTGGGAATAAAAATTTTATCAACACACATTCTTAAAAACAAAATTAAAATTTCCACCACAAAAAAGTAAATTGTCGTCAAATAAGCCGTTTCTATGTAATAATAATTAATGTAATCATGGCTTTAAATATTGAACTATATTTTAATTCTTGTTCCTTTAGTTTGGATTTTTGTTACTACTACAAATATCACGACCCAGAAACTTCTGTGGGATGGACATGTTGAGTTTTATATCACGCCAAGTTGTCAAAAATCTCTATCTTCCAAGAAATCTAAAACCTATTTCTAATAAAGGCACTTATATGAAGGCATATTTTGGCCTATTCCATTCAGTTATGTCCCATGGGATTCTTGCTTGGGGCCATTCTCCACAAGCACAAAAATATTTGGTTTACAAAAAAGGCAGTACGCATCATGGCTGGTCTCCAGTTTTCGTGAGGATGTGAGGCGGACCTTTTATTAACTTGGGTTGTAACTATCTATCAATCTATCAATCTGGCTGGCTATGTAACGGAATCTTTGAGCCTAATTTTAACCAACTTCCAGCTATTCGATTTCTTTGAAACTTTGCACACGTATTAAGGAAACATGACAATGCAATAATCTGCAAACAGTATCCCGTTATCTTTTTTGGATCGCCAGGAAAAAAAAATTCCATTATATTATAAAAACAACACCTAGGATGCCATCTGTTGGCAACATTTCAAACTTTGCTATTAAATGAAGAAGAAATTTTTAGTTTTTACACAATTTGGTTAGTTGCACCATTGGTGTTCAATTTTTATGAACAATAAAAATTAATGAGTTCTTTATACAATAGGGTTAGTTGCACCATTGGTGTTCAATTTTTATGAACAATAACAGTTAATAAATGCCGTTAACACGCTTTTTATTAACTTGGGTTGTAACTATCTATCTGGCTATGTAACGGAATCTTTGAGCCTAATTTTAACCAACTTCCAGCTATTCGATTTCTTTGAAACTTTGCACACGTATTAAGGAAACATGACAATGCAATAATCTGCAAACAGTATCCCGTTATCTTTTTTTGGATCGCCAGGAAAAAAATTCCATTATATTATAAAAACAACACCTAGGATGCCATCTGTTGGCAACATTTCAAACTTTGCTATTAAATGAAGAAGAATTTTTTAGTTTTTACACAATTTGGTTAGTTGCACCATTGGTGTTCAATTTTTATGAACAATAAAAATTAATAAGTTCTTACAATTGGGTTAGTTGCACCATTGGTGTTCAATTTTTATGAACAATAACAGTTAATAAATACCGTTAACACGCTTTTTATTAACTTGGGTTGTAACTATCTGGCTATGTAACGGAATCTTTGAGCCTAATTTTAACCAACTTCCAGCTATTCGATTTCTTTGAAACTTTGCACACGTATTAAGGAAACATGACAATGCAATAATCTGCAAACAGTATCCCGTTATCTTTTTTGGATCGCCAGGAAAAAAATTCCATTATATTATAAAAACAACACCTAGGTTGCCATCTGTTGGCAACATTTCAAACTTTGCTATTAAATGAAGAAGAAATTTTTTAGTGGGTTTGCAATATATTGGCAACGGTCCAAACATTGCCTGGATTGCCATCTGTTGGCAAAATTTCAAACTTTGCTACTTAATGAAGAAGAAATTTTTTAGTGAGTTGCAATCTGTTGGAAAAATTTTAAAATTTGCCACTCTTGTTCATTAAAAAAATTTTTCGCCATTTTGTCAAGAGTAGCAGAAACTAAAAAATGAAAAATAATTAATAGTTTAAAAAAACTAAAAAAACACGCTTTTATATGCAACCGAACTAAAAATTAGAAAATAATTTTTCATTAAAAAAAATATTGTCATTTCATAGTAAAAAGCGTGGGGTGATAAATATATTAAATGTTATAATTATTATATTTGCAAAATATCTATGATGGAAAAGTTATGAAAAAATAGTAAAATGCACTCTACGCTTTTTACTATGAAATGACAATATTTTTTAATGAAAAATTATTTTCATTTCTTCTCATTTCTTTTGAGAGAGGACCTTATTACCGTGCTGTCAAGGCTTATAAATCCTTGCCACCTACCTTGTGTGAAATAGAGAACAAGGATAAATTTCGAAGGGCTGTGATACAGTTCTTGCAGGATAAAGTGTTTTTACTCTTTTAATTTTGATTATTGATCATAGACTGTTAAACTGTTACTACATATTTTAATTGTGATGTACTGTTAATGATTTTATCACCACCTGTATTTTTGTATCATTTTAACTGTTTTTAACCTATTAAACTAAATTTCTTAATTATTGATCATAATCTGTTCAACTATTACTAGATATTTTAATTGTGATGTCTGTTAATGATTTTATCACCACCTGTATTTTTGTTTTATTTTAATTGTTTTTAACAAATGAAATGATTTTAAATGAATGCAAATTTAAACTATTTTTATTTATTCTGTAGTGACGTTTCTTTGCAAAAGTCTAAGTAAAAAGTCCTAATATCTTATCTTACCTAAATTTTATACACCTAATCAATCCTGCTATCTTTTAATGCAGCAAATTTATCAATTATATATCCTAAAAAAGGTTACATTTTTATCAGTTCCTGTAGAAGCTCCTTTTGAATTGAAATATTGGCCAAAGATAAAAGTCTATCTTGGAATATAGTGTTTCTAAAGAAAGTTTTTAAACGCTTAAGACAAGAAAAACTCCGTTTCACCGACACGCTTGTCGACGATATCGTTAAAATTAGCGAAAAAGTTTATATGCCTCGGTAAAAATGTCTTTATTTGCGCCAACTTGTTTCACTAACTGCTGCAAAGAAATATTTCTATAACTTTCATCAGCAAATATTAGGTCAAGTTTATTTTTCAGCCGCTAATTTTTGGAAATTGTTCGGCATATATCTCCAATAAATTTTGAAAAGAATCAGTGGAAAAAGTTTGGTTATACTGGCCAAACTTTGCAGTATCAACAAGACAAAGAAATTGTAGTTTGTAACAATCTTCGAATCTTACTTCCATTTTCATCAAAATATGATCTAATATTTCATAGAGAAGTGGTCTGTACTGTCCTTTAATTTCTTCCTGTGAAAAATCACTGTCGCTAATAATACTCAAACGGAAACAATCGAAATAATACGTGAAAACCAACGAAACGACCAAAACCTATACAATATTTTTAAGGCTAGCGATTTACCAAGCAATACACCTGATACTCCCACCCGCGATTCTGGCCGCCGGCAAGTATAGCATTGTCATGGCAACGGAGCGTCAAAGCGTAAACAAAACCCCGCATGAGGTGTATACTTCGGTCCGTTTTATATTTGCAATACACTTGTCGCGTTGCGGAAAAAGGAGAAATGCGACTCGCGCCAGCGGTTAATTTATATGCTAGATTTTTCATGGCGAATTTTACAAATAAAAAATAGAAATGAGAAAAATGAATTGAATAATAGTTATATGTTTTTTTATGTTTTATTATTTATTTTTGGTGAAGTGGCACTTCACTTACTCACTGACTAGTTTCTTTCTGCCGTACGTTGTTCGTGCGACAAAGCTGTACTAGCGCCATCTAATGGTGTAACATTAAATAAATATTATATTATTACGAGGGCAGTTTATAAATTGTTAAATTACATCCCTTAACAAAATTTACTCTTTTACCTAACTGAAAGGGAGACTACAATAAAAAGCACAGGGAACTGTAATTTGATTGATTGATATTGGAGGGGTCATAATTAGTTTTGGTTAGTTATTTTTTTTAATTCGTGTTATTAAGAAATAAAAAAAGAGAATTAAAAAAACCGAACAAACCATGACCCCCCCATGTGCCAGTTTTGCATGATGACCGTCTGTAACGTTTCAAGCCAATCAAATTACACGTCCCTGTGCTTTTTAATGTAGTCTTTGAAAGAGATACTGGTAGTGTTTTTTAGTGTATATTTACCGATTAAAGAGTAAGAATAATAAATAAAAAGCAAAAAATTTACTTAAAAGGGAAAAACAAACTTTTTTAAAAATTAAACCGATTTTTAAAATAATAAATAAAACTCACTAAAAATTTAAAAATAATAAATTCAAAAAAATAAAAATAAAAAGTAAAAAAATGAAGTCGGGTAATAACATATGCGCTAAACTAGATACTAAATGTCAATAACCAAATAAGTCTTCTTGGTAAATTATTATTAAAGCTTTATTACCATTATGTTCTTAACTGACTATATTTTTTATTTATTTTTTTTTTTTGTGAATTTTATTAATATTTTTAAAGTCAGTTTAATTAAAAAGTGTTTATTTGAATTTCAAACCGCTTTTTTATCCTTTCTAGAGGTTACTGAAAGAGCTATGCAGGCAGAAATAGTCAAAAACCAAGTGCAAAAGGTAAAAGAAAAAGCAGAAGTTCTTGTAGCATCCATTGCACAAGAGAAAGCTCGTGCTGAACAGAAACTGGAGGCTGCTAAACCTGCCCTGGAAGAAGCTGAGGCGGCCTTAAACACGATTAAACCAGCTCATATTGGTAAAGTATTTTTTCTACTATAGATGGGCCCATATTTAATTCATTCTGAAAGCGATGCCGCCAAGTACACAAAAAATGATAAAGTAAACAAACCTTTTCCGAATGCACATAGCCTCGGACAGAGCCTGATTACATATTTTTAGATAATTAATAAACAATACATTGCTAAAACACGTATCACCTACTTACAAAACATTCTCTTATTTCGCCTCTGCCTACTATAAAACCGGTGACACGTGCGTGGTACTAGAAACTCGTCGGGTTGAATATTTTTTGCTGCAATAAATCCTTGTTCACAAAAGGGCTTTTTACTTTATCATTTTTTGTGTACTTGGCGGCATCGCTTTCAGAATGAATTAAATATGGGCCCATCTATACCTACTTTCATCAAAAATATACCTTTTCTCCGCCGTATGAGGGAGAAAAAGTGTACTTTTCCCTCTCTACCAGCCGGCAAACTATTTTCCTTTTCGTTTTTTATGTTTGCAACGCCACCCGAAACATAAAAAAATTGGTTGTTCAGTTATATTTAATTCCCTGCCTTTAACATACAGGGTGATCAAACTTAAGTCGGCACTATTGCTAATTTCTTTATTATTGGCGATACAAAGTCGGTAAACTTAGTAAAGTTGTAGCATTTTTTCCGCTGATTAATGTGCTGCCAAGAAAAGCAATTAAATATCGGGTTTTCGACTTAATTTTTTTTTATGAAACACCCTGTATATTATATCACCATTTGAAAAATTTATCAAAGAGCTTTACAAAAACTTCACATATGATATATCCAACTTTTATTAGTTTCGGAAATATGGCCCTCCTCGGAAATTTAATAGTAAACTGGCATTTTTTAATAAAACACTCTGTATATTGCACCACCATTAAATAGATATTTTAAACAGCTTTTGGAAAATGCCACATTTAATAAGTCTATCTCTTATAGTTTTAAAAATACAGCAATCCAAATCCAAAAATTATGTTTTCAATATATCTATTAAAGCTCTAAGCTATGAGCTTTAAGTTTAGTGTCGAAGATACAATAGACACCATATCTGCTATTTTTTAGATTTGGGTGTTTATATTTCAAAAACTATAAGACATAGACATATTAAATGTAGTATTTTCTTACTTAAAGCTTTTTAAAATATCAAGTTTAATAATACAATATACGAGTGTTTTATTTAAAAATGCCAGCGGATGACCATATTTCCGAAACAATTAAAAAATGGATATGTAACATGTGGACTTCTTTAAAGATATACAGGGTTTCTCATTTAAAAAAAGTCGAAAACCCGATGTTCAATTGTTTTTGGATGGCAGCACGTTATTCAGCGAAAAAGTACTACAACTTTACCAATTTAACCCAATTCTTATCTTCAAAAAAGGATAGCATCGACTTTAGAATGATCACCCAGTTTTTATACGAAAAAGGTGAAAACCTACCTTACAATCATTTTTTTTTGAAATTGATTTGTTCTTACCTTTATATTTAAGTAACACCATAGAGTAAGGAAATTATAAGAGTTATCATGGAATTGCCGATTTATGGACAGGTCATGCGAAAACTCCCAATATAATTTTATTCGTTTCTCGTTGAAATACCTCTAGTTAGTCATTTCCGTGTCTCCCCACCGCTGATGTTACACGAGGCGAGGCTTGGACCGACGCATTTAAAGTGTAAACTGGCAAAAATGACAAGCCTGCCGCAAAAGCGGTACGAAAATTTTAGCATGCCATGGTTTCTCTTATCCGTAGGTATGTAACTTTATGATAACACTGATCAGGAGCCTGACTAATGAACTTGTTAACATTTTCTCTTGTAAACGTGCAGGCTTTCTTTGAATTAAATTCAGAGGCTTGTCTCTTCAGAAAAGGTACCAGTTTTAGGAAACTTGATGTCCACATTTTCTTTAATATTTATACATGAACGTAACAGACTGCATTTGTTCCAAAGCGTAGATGACTTTAGAGTTTCTGTTTTCTTCGAAAAATACAGGGTGATTCACGGTCGATGGTAGATTAGACGTTTATGGAAAACGGAACGTAGAATTTTTCTGAAAATTTAGCATCGTACATATTCTAACCTGTTCTATCGATGTAAAATATTTTCAGCATTGCGACGTTGCCGCTTCTATCAAAAAGTCCTATAAACTTTATTTTTTTAAAAGGCCTATATTAAAAAGTTTTTATATTCGCCTTTTAATTATAATACTTTTTTGTTTATATTGTCCTATACTTATCTCTATTGGTTTTCGAGATAAAAAATAATTTGTGTTAAATGTGGTCCAAAACATGGCCCTAATTAAACTTAAGTAAATTAGTGCTCTCAATTCATAAAAAGTTGAGGTTTTGGTGGTAGTTTAGACAGACACGATGTATTTAATTTACACCGAGAAATCGACTCCATATCATACTGGGCGTTCTGAAATTAGTATTATGCGGCAACGTCGCAATGCTGAAAATATTTTAGATCGATAGAACAGGTTAGAATATGTACGATGCTAAATTTTCAGAAAAATTCTACGTTCCGTTTTCCATAAACGTCTAACCTACCATCGACCGTGAATCACCCTGTATACTCGAAAGGCAGCTTAACTGCTCCACTGCTTAAACACCTCATATTCTTTTTCATACCGTTCGCAAAACTTATTTGGCAAAAGATTTAATGATACTACCCTTGCGGTTTTTAAAATATTTTGAGAGATAATGGAGAGTTATTGCACAGTGAAATAAGGCCAGGCACTAATAATACCGGCCTTATTTTGACATCTGAGCTTGCGCAGATGCATGGTAGGATAAGGACTCCCTTAATAAGGATAGTGCCTGGCTTTATTTATGTCGGTTTTGGGTCGTGCCTTATTTTGGTCTTATTTTAACTTCGGAACTGTTCGTATAACCGAACGGCTGCTGACCACAAAATCTAAAAGTTTTTGGAAGTAAAAATACTTAAAACCTTGCTTTTTTAAATGTATTTCTGTAATTGTGTTATAAAAACCCCACAACACAAAACAATAAAGAAAAACTACTACAAATTTGTTCCTCTTATTTTTAGGTTAAAGGTACTGTCAACATAATTTGCAATAACTCTAAATTATGGGTACAAGCACTATTTAAATAAGGCCGGTATTAATAATTCCCGAGCTTAATAAGGCAACTTGCAATAATTATCTATATTGTTGTCGTCTTCAGAGTCCATTTGGCTTTGGAATGATAATTTTTTTCGACCGAATAATGACAAATCTATTATAAAAACAATAGCTGCTATAATGTTTGACGATTTTAAATGTCATATTTTGTTCAATTATTCAAAGATAGAGGGATCCGAGAATTAAATTAGAACACTTTTTTTTCGTATACTGCAGCTAAAGACCTATTTATTTATTCAAAATGTCGCAGAAGGTAGAAAGTAAAAAAATTACATACATTCCATTTGGAGTAAAGTGCCTTTTCCCCTTAGATAATTGCTTCAAGACGCGAAACCATACCCGGGAGGAAAAGTGGCACTTTACTCCCTCAAAATGTAAATAACTAATTAGGCGTATTTTTTGTAGCAAGCTTATAAACTATAATATTTTTAGCTACCGTAAGAAAGCTGGGTAGACCACCACATCTGATCATGAGGATCATGGACTGCGTATTAATTTTGTTTCAAAGGAAACTCCACCCTATTGTTCCAGACACTGCTTGCCCTTGTCCAAAACCATCTT
Source organism: Listronotus bonariensis (assembly GCA_014170235.1). Classification (NCBI taxonomy): domain Eukaryota; kingdom Metazoa; phylum Arthropoda; class Insecta; order Coleoptera; family Curculionidae; genus Listronotus; species Listronotus bonariensis. The sequence goes on along the minus strand of JACEGR010004040.1, from coordinate 52,673 downwards.
GGGCAGAATCTTTAAAGGTTTGACATACCAAAGTTTTGTTTGGTTAAGCCAATAATAATAATAATAAACAATATTTTTAGATGATGGCCTCAACGACGTTTTTGCTACAGCTTCAGAACTATCCTAAAGACATTATAAATAACGAAATGGTGGAGCTGTTGAATCCATATTTCGAAATGGAAGATTACAATATGGATACTGCGAAAAGAGTTTGTGGGGATGTGGCAGGTTTGTTTACTCTCCAGATTTGTTGTCCTTTGATTTCATTAATGTAGCATATAGCGGGTGTGTTGGGACATAGGGAATCCCATGTAAATTTTGAAGTGGTCCAATATTGGCTCCCCTAATTATTTTACAAGAAAATATAATTAGGATTTTTTAAAGAGCACGAAAAGTTATACCCAGTGTACAAATTTCAGCTCTTCTCAGTCCGCCAGCTAAGAGATAAATGCTAAAATAAGTTACGAATCTCCTATCTTCTTACCCGCCTTGTATTATTAGAAGTTTATAATAAAATACTGGAAAAATTATTTAACCTCTTACTCTCAAGTTGTCAGATCAATGTCACATCATTCTTAAATAATGAACTACTTAAATCAAGAAAAAATCACTATTATAAAATGGTTTTACCAGGAAAATAGTTATCGAAGAGTAGCGGTCATGTTTGCAGCCTATTTTCCCAATAGGCCAATACCAAGTAAATCGACAATAGAACGGACGAAAAAAATTTGAAACTACAGGCACAATAATCAATAATTGCAAATGTAAAGAAAATCGACGTGATCTTACGCCAAACGATCATTTTCTATGGGGACATTTAAAAACTTAGCTACCAATAAAAAATATGAAAATTTAGTCCAGCTAAGGAATGCTATTTCCGCTGAATGTTCCAGAATATGGATGTACCAACTAGCTAACGTAAGAAATGAGTTTTATAATCGTTTGGGTTATTGTCTGGCAGTTAATGGAGGAATATTTGAACATTTGATTAAATCCTGATATGTTCGTCATAAATTGATTTCTAAATGTAGAAAAATTTGTTTTATTGTCTTGCGTAACTGTGAATGCATGTGTTGGAATTAGCTGTAAACTAAAATGAAATGCGAGGATTCTTTTGAAATTCCCGTATAAAATTGTTCAGTTTTGGCAATGACATTATAAATTAATTATCTAAATTGTCACTGATAAATCGATATGGTGTTTTTATTATTGATTTCTAGAGTACAGGGTGCATAATGAGATACTACGTTGCAGAAGTATTAAGCAGTTTACTCTTTACTGGTTGGTTAAAAAATGCTCAAATTTTCATTTTGGGTGGAACTTACTGTGCTCTTCAATAAATCCAAATAGCATTTTTTCTAAAATAATTAGGGGAGCCAATATTGGACCACTTCAAAATTTACATGGGATTCCCTATGTCCCGCTCGACGGAGCAACACCCGGTATATAACGGATTATTATAACTCTATTTTTTTTAGGACTGTTATCATGGACAAAGGCCATGGCGTTCTTCCACAGTGTAAATAGAGAGGTGTTGCCTTTGAAAGCAAATTTGACGTTGCAAGAAGCTAGGCTAAAGGTATATCATTGACTTATTGCTGTTGTAGAAAAGAGTTCTATGGTTCAAAAAATACTTTATAGGTTGCAATGGATGACTTAGCTGCAGCCGAACAGCAGTTGGAAGAGCGAGAACAATCTCTCAGACAAGTTAAAGATCAGTACGACAGTGCTGTAATGGAAAAACAGAGACTTACAGATGCTGCTAATCTCTGTTTAAGAAAAATGAATACAGCGACTACATTGATTAAGGGTATGTCTCAGAATCAAATGAAAATAATCAATGTGATACAGGGTAATACTAAAAATCCTTATAGTCCCTGGGCCTGTAATAAAATTGACTTCATGATTATACCACTTTTAGGGGGTTCCTTTTGACGACTCTACCACAAATATTCATACCGCCATATATAAAAGCAGGGTTGCCAGATTAGGGGATTTTCCCCAAAAATCAGGGTATTTTTTTAGTTTGGGTATTTTTTTTCTGGGGATTTTTTCTGGGGAAAATAATTTTCATTTGAGGAATTGAAGGGGATTTAAGATTTTATCACTATACTATCCAAACTGCAAACTTTCCAATCTATATTCTAAAAATTCTAAATAAATTCTAATTTCTATTTAATCAAATTATTTCCAATCTATTATTTATTAGTGGTGCGTGGCGCTATCTCATGTTAATGCATTAAACAAATTACCTAACTATTTGTTTTGTCAAAATTGCTTATTAGTGGCACCATCTCATGTTGATGCATTAAACAAATTAAACAAGAAAATTAGGATTCTATATTATCGACCCAGCAGCGTTCGGCGTGTTTTTGGTATTGATAACCCTGCCTGGCCTGGGATTCCCAAACGCGTCTTTTATCCAAAGTCGGTCTATATAGGGTCGCGACATTCGGCCATATTGCTTTGACGTGTTATGACGTCATATTTCTCATTTTTCGGCCATGTTGTTCAGTGCCGGAGATATACAGTTTATTATATTAGTAGAACAACCGTTTACACAACAGTTTTTAATTATTATTAAGTTGTAAATTCTTTTACTTTAAATAAAAAACATTTAGAATTACATCTTTCAACAAATATCACTTCCAAAACAATGCAAAATGAAATGCGCAAATTCTAGACGCCACTGGATTGATCATAACTTTGATTTTACCCAGTCTTGCCAACTTTTCTCCGTGGAGTGCTCTACCTTGCGTCCCCGACCTCGAACCGCCTAAAAGTTAAGGATATGTCGCAACCTTATAAATATAAACTAACCTTGTCTTTTATCAACTTTTCTGTAGACGTTGTGTCGAACAAATGAGCTACGGTATAGCTTATATTTTAATTAGTTTTTGAAGTTATAACATAATGTCTAATAAATACAGAGGTGTGGGGATTTTTTCGTTAGAAAGCCTGTTTTTGGGGATTTCATGTGCATGAAGAACGCATTTTATTTTCAAATAAATCGGTTAATTATTTAAAAAAAATGGGGATTTTTGCTTTTGAGTCGCAAATTTAGGGGATTTTTAAATATCAATTGGGTAAATTGCGCTGACTGATCTGGCAACCCTGTATAAAAGCGCCACTTTCCCCCAGCCCGTCAATGTTAAATGTTTCGGGCATCGGACTGGGCAAACGCGCCATTTTTTACATGCAATTTTAAAACTTTGTGCCGAGAATAGTAAGTGTTACAGTCACGAAACCGGAAGACCCATGGACATGGTTTGGGTATCGAATTAGGCGAGTTTTGTAACTGTAATCCTTACGATTTTCGGCACCATGTTTAAAAATTGCATGTCAAACATTGTGGTAAACTTTCCCGAAAAAAGTGACGCGTTCGCCCAGTCCGACACCCGCAACATTTAACATTAACAGGCTGAATTAAAGCGCCGCTATATATGGCGGTATAAATATTCGTGGTATAGATTCGTCAAAAAAAACTCCACTAAAAATATTTTTAAAGTGGGACTATTAGATTAATTAGCAGTGTTCTTTATCGATTTTAGTTTTCTATCGTTTTTTGTCAGTTGTGAATTTTGATTATCGATAGGATTAATATTTTAGGTTTGGGAGGCGAAAAAGTCAGATGGACTCAACAAAGTAAGGAATTCAAGGAACAACTGGGACGATTGGTTGGCGATGTTCTGTTGGCCACAGGATTTCTTTCTTATTCTGGACCGTACAATCAAGAATTCAGAGCTGGGCTGGTAAAAACATGGATGGACATATTGCAATCTCGGTAAAAGAAATTTTTAATTTTATTACATACTAGCTATGATTCCCGGTTTCGTTCGGGAGTTGATATGAGACCCAAATATCCGTTGTTCTGAATGAAGTTCAAATACTCGACAACAGATGGCGCCACGACACTTAATTTCCAAGTTGAAGGGTTGGACGAGTCCTTATATCTTTAAAAATACGCCCTTTAGGGTAAAACGGGAACTTTCTTTTTCGAGGGGGATAAAGAGCTATCACACTATATAAGTCCCTTTATCGTATCGGGACTCCTTTTCAAGTTTTATCGGCACGCACATTTTATCAACTTAGTTTTATTATATACTAGCTATGATTCGCGGCTTCGCTCGGGAGTTGATATGAGACCCAAATAACCGTTGTTCTGAATGAAGTTCAAATACTCGACAACAGATGGCGCCACGACACTTAATTTCCAAGTTGAAGGGTTGGAAGAGTCCTTATATCTTTAAAAATACGCCCTTTAGGGTAAAACGGGAACTTTCTTGTTCGAGGAGGGATAAAGAGCTATCACACTATATAAGTCCCTTTATCGTATCGGGACTCCTTTTCAAGTTTTATCGGCACGCACATTTTATCAACTTAGTTTTATTATATACTAGCTATGATTCGCGGCTTCGCTCGGGAGTTGATATGAGACCCAAATAACCGTTGTTCTGAAAGAAGTTCAAATACTCGACAACAGATGGCGCCACTACACTTAATTTCCAAGTTGAAGGGTTGGAAGAGTCCTTATATCTTTAAAAATACGCCCTTTAGGGTAAAACGGGAACTTTCTTGTTCGAGGGGGATAAAGGGCTATCATACTATATAAGTCCCTTTATCGTATCGGGACTCCTTTTCAAGTTTTATCGACACGCACATTTTATCAACTTAGTTTTATTATATATAATGATAATGATTAGTTTAAAAATATTTACCAAGTGTTAAAAAAATAGTGATAGAAAAAGAAATAATAGAATTTAACACCCTCCATATTGAAAACTATTATCTTTTAATCCTATTTTTATATAATCTTTTGTCTTAAAATCATGCAAGAAATTTTCTCTTAAAGTTTGGAAGTGTATTTTTTAACACCCAGTATATTATTACGTTTTAGGTCAATTCCATACACGACAAACCTTAACATCACAAATATGTTGGTTGAAAGTGCAACAGTCTCAGAGTGGACACTACAAGGTCTTCCCAACGACGAGCTGTCAGTCCAAAACGCACTTATAGTAACAAAATCCAGGTCTTATCCATTGCTTATAGATCCACAAACACAAGGAAAGATGTGGATTAAAAACAAGGAAGCAAATAACAATCTTCAAATAACTTCTCTTAACCACAAATATTTTAGAACTCATTTGGAAGATTGTTTGTCGCTTGGTAAGAGACATTTTTTTCTTTTAATTAGTGTTCTATTATTATTATTGCATGTATACCTTTCTGTGAAGTGTACAAAATACAGAATAATTTTAAAGTGGAGTCATTATTTTTTAGCGGTTTGTAGTGCTCATATAGGGAAGCCAATATACCATATAAAAATTGTTAGTAGGCGATATGTTACTGTAGAAACCACCACCCTTTTTACTTTTGGCTCCTCCCTCTTGTGCTTCCCTGGAACTAATAGAATTATGGAAAAACGGGCGTGGAAAAATGACTTCACCATTTTTAACGTGAATAACTTCAGAAAATCTACTAAACATTTTTAGAGCTAGAATCTCTGATTAAAAATAATAAAAACACTTAATATGCATATATGTCCAAAACGTCTTGAACTATGGTGTGTTAAAAGTTAAAAAAAAATAGATTTTAGTCGATTTTTGGTATAAACTCAATTTTGAGAATACCCTGTATTGTGATAAAAGTTACATATTTCTTTAGGAAAGCCGCTCTTGATAGAAGATATAGACGTGGAGCTAGATCCAGTTTTGGACAACGTCTTGGAGAAAAATTTTATTAAATCTGGCAGTATAGAAAAGGTCATTGTTGGAGACAAAGAATGCGACGTGTTGAAAGGTTTTATGCTCTACATCACCACCAAGCTGCCCAATCCTCCATATTCACCCGAAATAAGTGCCAAGACTTCCATTATTGATTTCACTGTTACAATGCTAGGTAAACAGAATATTTAGCTACTGTAGATTTATGCCAAATTCTGATTTTCATTCTTAGGTCTGGAAGATCAATTGTTGGGAAGAGTAATACTAATGGAAAAATCTGATTTAGAAGCAGAAAGAGTAGCTCTTTTCGAATCAGTCATGCAAAATCAGAAACGAATGAAGGAATTGGAAACTAACTTGCTTAGTAGACTTAATTCCACAGAAGGATCTTTGGTAAAATAATAAAAAAATAATTAATTAAAATAAATAAAATAACTAGTAATCTTGTGGGCGTCACATTTGATAATAACCTTAACTGGCATAAACACATTGTATCTGTAGCCACGGCAACTTCAAAAAAGCTGGGATTTCTCTTTCAAGTCAAAAAGTATTTTTCTCCTTCTAATTTGTACACTTTGTATGTGTCCCTATTCCAATCTCCCTTGGAATATTGTTTTCATATCCAGGGCATGGCGTCCCCCACAACCCTTAGCATTCTTGATTCCATTTAAAGAAGAGCTGTTCGCCTCATTAATGATCCTTCACTTACAGAAAGGTTTTCCTCTCTTGCCCATCGTCGAGATGTGGGGATTTATTGCTTTTTATAGGTACTTCCTTGGCTTCTGCTATTAAGAATTTTCCAGTATAATTCCTCCACTTATGGTTCCCAACAGGAAATCTCGTGGTGCTGCACGTATGCATTTCTTTACGGTTCTACTGGAGAGCCCCCGAACTTTCCACTTTGTTCGTTCTTTTACCCCTTGAATTTCTAAAATATGGAACCTGCTGCCCGCGGAGGTCTTTCCTTCCCCCTCAAATCTCCAAGGATTTCACTTCCGTGTTAACAAACACAACAAAGAAGACGCCACATAAATAGTAAATAATAAATTGTTCAAATCTCCATCTTGTCATTTTAGGTTGATGATGAAGAACTCATCAATGTTCTCCAAGTTACTAAGTCCACGGCAGAAGAGGTCACACAAAAACTGTCAGTATCAGTACAAACTGAAAAGAAAATCAACATAGCAAGAGAAGAATTTCGAGCTGTTGCTGCCAGAGGATCCATTTTGTATTTTTTGATTGTAGAAATGAGCAATGTAAATGTCATGTATCAAAATTCCTTGAAACAGTTTTTAATTATTTTTGATAATTCTATAACCAAGTCCGAAAAGAGTCCAAACACTACTGAAAGAATTGACATTATATTGAAGTATTTAACTCATGAGGTAAGGATCATTCTTTAGGCTATAATTAAACGGCCCATATAACATTTTTTGCCGGCAAAGCATTGGCAAAAGGTATCAAAAAGACATCAAAATGGGCAATTGGCCCTTATTGGGCCACGTGTTGCAGAAAATGTGATGGCATCCATCATTAATAAGTTATGATGAAAAAATGCGTTTAGGATGATGGCATCCATCATTAATAAGTTATGCTGAAAAAATGCATTTAGGATGATGGCATCCATCATTAAAAGGTTTTGGCAAAAATATGCCTTTTAGGTGATGGCATTACATTATTTTTATCCTAATGGCAATAAAATGCATTTTTACCGTCCAGGGAACTAAAATCTGCATAAATAAAGCACATGCATAATGCGTGTTTATGTACAGGGTGTCAAATATAAAATTAAATACTATAAATATGAAAAACCATAAGAGATACAAGAAAAAGTTAAATGCAGAAGTTGTTCAGTGAAATGTATTTTTTTAGTATTTTTATTATATCTCTTATGGTTTTTCCAAAATTATAGTATTTAATTTTATATGGGACACCCTGTACATAAACACACATTATGCATGTGCATTATTTATGCACATTTTAGTTCCCTGGACGTTAAAAATGCATTTTATTATCATTAGGAAAAAAATAATGTAATGCCATCATCTAAAAGGCATATTTTTGCCAAAACCTTTTTCATGATGGATGCCATCATCCTAAATGCATTTTTTCAGCATAACTTATTAATGATAGATGCCATCACATTTTCTGCAACACGTGGCCCAATAACGCCCAATTGCCCATATTGATGTCTTTTTGATACCTTTTTGCCAATGCTTTGCCGGCAAAAATGTTATATGGAGGTCAGTATTTGGCCAGTAATGAAATTCACTTCATTATAATAACAATTTTAAAACCTTTTTAGGGGGTTCCTTTTGACGAGTCTACCACGAATATTCATACCTCCATATATAGAAGCGGCGCTTTAACCCAGCCTGTCAATTTCAAATGTTTCGGGTGTCGGACTAGGCAAACCCGTCACTTTTTTGTCTGACAAGTTTACCACAATGTTTTACATGCAATTTTTAAACATTTTGCCAAAGACTCCTTCGACAATCATATTAAAAACAAAGTTCTTTCTTGCTTAAATGGCAGCAAATCTTTTTGGTCCTTTGCGAAAAACATAAGTAGGAATTTTTGTACCAGTTCTTTTTCGCCACTAGCTTTGGAAGATGAAATTGTTTCTACCGCTAAAGGAAAGGCAGAATTATTTGCTAAACAATTTGCTGCCAAGTCAACCCTTGACCCTCCCGTAAATCATCCAATTCCAGCGGTTACCCCAGTTCCTCATAAAATGTCCGATATTATTTTTAGGGTAAAACACATTAAGCGTATTCTTTCTTCCCTTAACACCAAGAAATCGTCTGGGCTGGATGGCATACCAGCAATCGTTTTAAAAAAATGTGCTCCGGAACTTGCACCAATCTTAGCTCGGCTCTTTCGAATTTCTTACGACACAGATATCTTTCCGGAAAGCTGGAAAGCTGCACGTGTTCAACCTATTCCCAAGAAAGGATCTAAATCTCTTCCATCTAACTATAGACCAATTTCAATTCGCTCAGTTCTTTGTAAAGTAATAAAAACTAATTAATTCACAAATTCTTAAGTACTTAGAAAAACACAAAATTTTGCATGACAGGCAGTATGGATTTCGCCACAAAGATCTACAGCAGATCTTCTTTCCTTCGTATACCTGCTGGAATAAGTCTCTTGAGTTTCTAGGTAAGTCCCAGATCGTTGCTCTTGATATATCCAAAGCTTTTGACCAGGTCTGGCATGCCGCACTTCCTAATAAACTTCCCTCCTATGGTCTTTCAACTAAACTCTGTACTTGGCTCTCTAGTTATCTATCTCATAGTCGTATATCAGTTATTGTGGACGGCCATTCTTCATGCTTTCACCAAGTAAATGCTGGAGTCCCTCAGGGCTCAGTTTTGGCACCAACATTGTTTCTTCTTCATATCAACGACCTTCTCTCGTCCACAACTAATTCCATTCATAGTTTCGCCGACGATAGTATCCTTCACTCCAGTTTTCAGGTTCCTAAACCCATCACTAAACCTGACTTGGAAAACAAACGCAGAGCGATGCAGATATCTCTGTCGCAGGATCTTAATTTAATATTGGATTGGGGCGCTAAAATTCTCGTCCATTTTAATGCATCCAAAACACAATCATGTTCCTTGTCGCGAAAAGAGTCATTAAATACTCATCCTCTACTTATGAGCGGCCAAGTTTTACAGAGCAAAGACACCTTCAATCTTGTGGGCGTCACATTTGAAAGTAACCTTAACTGGCATAAACACATTGTATCTATAGCCACGGCAGCTTCAAAAAGCTTGGATTTCTCTTTTAAGCCAAAAAGTATTTCTCCCCTTCTAATTTATACACTTTATATGTGTCCCAAATCCGACCTCCCTTGGAATATTGTTCTCATATCTGGGGCATGGCGTCCCTCACAACCCTAAGCATTCTTAATTCTATTCAAAGAAGAGCTATTCGTCTCATTAATGATCCTTTACTTATAGAAAGGCTTCCCTCTCTTGCACATCGTCGGGCTGTGGGGGATTTATCGCTTTATTATAGGTACTTCCATGGCTTCTGTTTTGAAGAATTGTCCAGTATAGTTTCTCCACTCACGGTTCCCAACAGAGAAACTCGTGGTTCCGCGCGTATGCATCCTTATACGGTCCAACTGGACGGGCCCCGAACTTCTCACTTTGTTCGTTCTTTTATCCCTAGAGTTTCTAGATTGTGGAGCCTGCCGCCCGCGGAGGTCTTTCCTTCCCCTCCAAATCTTCAAGTTTTTAAGTCCCGTGTTACCAAACTCCCTCATACCTTGCCTAGGATACCCACGGTACGTTAGTATTTAGGCTCTTAGCCTTCGTGGTTTGTCCAAAGATAAAAAAATTTAAAAAAAATTACAGTGACGAAACCCGCCCAATCCGATACCCAAAACATGTCAATGAGCCTTATGGTTTCGTGACTGAGACCCTTACGATTTTTAAAACAATGTTTAAAAATTGCATGTAAAACATTGTGGTAAACTTGTTTGAAAAAAAGAGAATATATATTTTTTTGTCACCTTGAACATATTTTTGATATATTTTCAAAAAAGTCGTTTTTTTGCCCAGTCTAATGTACAACCACCGCCTTAAGTTTCGTGAACGATTTTTAAACCACCCTGAATTGTGCCACTAATATTGTTTTAATAATATTAAGCATGTAAAGGGAGCTTTATTTATCAAAAGAAATTTGGTAATGTAATGGTTTTTCTTATTTTAAGGTCTGGAAGTTTACTCAGAGAAGTCTGTACGAACGTCACAAATCACTATTCACCCTGATGATGGCCATAAAAATTGATCTGCAGAAAGGAATTGTTACCCACGATCAGTTCATGGCTTTTATTAAAGGTGGCGCTTCTTTGGACTTAAACGCCGTCCAACCAAAACCTTTTAGATGGATTTTGGATATCACGTGGCTTAATTTGGTTGAAATTAATAAGTTACCAGTGTTTTCAGAGATCCTTACTAAGGTACAATTCTTTTATTAGATGGTAAAATTATTGCAATCGTGTGAAATTTTCAAAAACCTCAAAATATTTAATATTTACCATGTTGGTTCTGAATTTCGATAAAATATGACTCTTTAGGTTAGTCGTTTTATTTTTCTAATAATTCACAATCGGTCTAAATAGGTTCACGACATTCGGCCATATTACTTTGACGTGTTATGACGTCACATCTCCCATTTCTCGGCCATGTTGTTCAGTGCCGGAGATATACAGTTTATCGTATTAGTAGAACAACCGTTTATACAACAGTTTTTAATTATTATTAAGTTGTAAATTCTTTTACTTTAAATAAAAAACATTTAGAATTACATCTCTCAACAAATATCACTTCCAAAACAATGCAAAATGAAATGCGCAAATTCCAGACGCCACTGGATTGATCATCAGCTTTGATTTTGACGCAGTCTTGCCAATTTTTCTCCGTGGAGTGCCCTTCCTTGCGTCCCCGACCTCGTACCGCCTAAAAGTTGAGGATATATGTCGCAACCTTATAAATATAAACTAACCTTGCTAATAATTAAAGTTTTTTTAACAGTTATACTATACATGGTGTAAGGAAAATAATGTTCGTAACTTTAAGAGGTGATTTTTTACATTATTTGACGCAAAAAGTTCCTCATAACATTTTTTCGAAAATCAACCGATTCTGAGGCAAACAAATGTTGACCTTATTTCTTTTTAGTCATAAAATCAATTGTAAATGTAAAATCATATGCATAATAGCGTAAAATGAATCAATACACAGCCTTCTTAAACTCTGAGCCGTGAAGGAGAAATCTGGCAACACAGCACAGTTGGAATGTCAAGTAAAGTTTAGAAGTAAACAGAAACAAGTTTTAACGATTGCTTAAAAGGTTTTTTCTGTTTTTAAAAGTTAAATCGTAGCGTATATTAATAATTACGTTATCGGTTTGTCTGTCATTTTTTTCTTTTTTTTAAATGTGATGAACTGAAAGCGTTATTAAATCACAATATATGACAATCCGATAAATCTGTTGCTGTTCTTGTGCGCTCGTATCCCTGTTGTGTTTCAACGTTGCCAAATGTTTGGGAAAATGTCATTATTTACGACTCAACTTTCTCAAAAACGATTGATTTTCGGACATAATTTATTATGAACTTTTTGTTTTAAATAATGCTAGAAATCACCTCTTAATGTTACGAAGAATTTTTTCTAACACCCTGTAGAATTTCATATGGATCTCACATAATTTTTCTAATATGTATTGATAGATTGAAACAAACGAAAAGGAATGGAAAGTCTGGTACGAAAAAGAAAAACCCGAAGAAGAGGAAATTCCTTGTGGATACCAGAAAAATTTGGATGTTTTTCGTAAACTCTTGCTTATAAGATCATGGAGTCCAGATAGAACATTATCTCAAGCCAGAAAATACATTATGGGTAATATTTTTATAAAAAAATCTTTAATTTAATTTCCTTTTTAAAAAATGTATTTAGATGCAAAGCAGTAAAAAGCTGATTTTTGAAAACAAGTTATCATCCTTTATCTATGTTATCTATTGAGCACCCTATATAATGAATACATTTTTTTTAGATTCGTTAGGTGATGAATATGGAGAACCATGCATTCTAGATCTAGATGCCACCTGGGAAGAATCTGAACCTCTAACTCCGCTTATATGCATTTTATCCATCGGATCCGATCCTTCTCCACAAATATCAGCTCTGGCAAAATCTAAGGATATACGTAAGTTTCACTTATATTACTCTGTTTTGTTTATAATAAAAAAAAATCTTGTATTAAATGTATTATTTCAGCTCTAAAATCTGTATCAATGGGTCAAGGTCAGGAGGTCGTCGCACGAGATATGATCGAAAGCTCAATGCAAAATGGCGGATGGGTACTTCTTCAAAACATACATCTTTCTCTTCCGTTTGCAGCTGAAGCTATGGCGATTATCTTAGACGCTGAAAAAATCGAAGAATCGTTTAGAATATGGCTCACTACGGAAGTACACGAGCAGTTCCCGATTGGATTGTTGCAGATGGCTATTAAGTTTACTAATGAGCCACCTCAAGGTACAGAAAGTTTCTTGAAAGGCTACTCACACAAATATTACATATTTATTATTAAAAAATAATAGAAAACATACGTAGGGTGTTCGAAAAGTTTTGAGATATACGTACATTTATTTGATTTTTTCAAAATAGTTTTCACCACATTGCATACACTTTTCCATTCTTACCAACCAGTCACTGAAAATAGCTTTCCACTTTTCATTTGAAATTTTAGCGCATATTTTATCCCAGGCCTCCAGTAGCGCGTCTTCAGTTTTAAACTTTGGTCCTTTCAGTTGGCTCTTGACAAAAGAAAACAACCCAAAGTCAGACGGAGCCAAGTCGGGGCTATAAGGCGGATGTTCCAAAAGTCTCAAGCCTGCATCTGTCAAAAATTGACTGGTAAGTTCAGCTCGATGAGGTGGGGCATTGTCATGATGAAGGTACCAGCTAGCGAGTTGCGAGTTTGGGCGAATCACTCTTAGCTTTTCTTTAAGTTTTGAAAGGCATACTGTAGTGTACCAGAGAGCATTCACGGTCTTCTGTTCTCGAAACACAACACGTTCAATTATTCCTCTTGAACCAAAGAAAACAACTATCATTATTTTTTTACAGGTCTTGATTTGCGAACTTCGGTCGGAGTTTCTTCACCTTCGAGAACCCATATCTTATTCTGTTGTTTAGTTGGGACGTCGTAATAATAAAGATAAGTTTCATCTCCCGTGACGATCGACATTATGTCTAGATCTAGATTTACCCTCCTAGAATTTGGACATCATTTTTTACACCAATTCACTCTTTGTGTCTGCTGCTCGGGAGTTAACTTGTGTGGAACCCAAAGAGTACAAATTTTTCTAAAATCCAAGTGCTCATGTATGATCGTGTGTAATGTTGCTAAACTTATGTTCAATGTCTCTTCTAACTGTCGATAATTGTCGGTAATTTGTCGGTTTGTTTCTATAGCTTTTTGGACGGCAGATATGTTTTCTGGGGTAACTACTTCACACGGTCGACCTGAGCGTGAGGCGTCTTTAAGCGAAAACGAGCCTCACTGAAATTGTTTGTACCATCTGTATATGGTCGCACGAGGTGGACTGTCATCACCAAGTAGAGGCTTCATTGGCTTCTAAACACTGTTCTTGAGATAACCCACGTGAAAAGTTGTATTTCAAAATTGCACGGCACTCGATAGTCGTCCACGACGCCATTGCGCTAAAATCGGTGGACACGAACTGGCGCAAAACTGATAGTTTACTAATAACTATGTAGGACTACGACATTTCATGACATGTACAAACAAAAAACATCAATGTTACTTTCCTGCACCGTTTAGTTACAAAGTATCTCAAAACTTACTAAACACCCTAAGATATTTTTGTTATTTTATGTTTGTAGCTATCTTACAACATTTTTTAAGGAATAAGGGCAAGTATGAAAAGAACTTACCAAAATATAAGCCAAGACTTTCTCGACTATTCAGCACAATCCCAATGGCCTCCTCTCTTATATGCCGTTGCATTCTTACACACTGTGGTACAAGAAAGAAGAAAATTTGGCCCATTAGGTAAGAAGTAATAGAATATAAAGTAGTTAATAAAACTATTAAACGACCTATTTTTATTTATAATCACAGAAAAACAATACTTTAAATATTTTTTTAACATTTAAGGGTGGAATGTTCCATATGAGTTTAATCAAGCCGACTTTGCTGCCTGCGTGCAGTTTATCCAAAACCACCTCGACGATATGGATCCCAAAAAGGAGTTTCATGGCCAACTGTCTGTTACATGCTTGGGGAAGTCCAATATGGCGGACGAGTGACAGATGATTTTGATAAGAGACTTTTGACAACTTTTACACAGGTAACTTTTGTATTGTCTTAGCTTGCATTTCAGCTCCAAGCTGGTGCTGCATAAAAATGTAGTGGATCAAAATATTTTTTTTATTAATTTAATAATTTATTCAGGTGTGGTTCTGTGACGTACTACTTCGGCCAGGTTTTGAATTCTACAAAGGTTACAAAGTTCCACAGACCCGTAATCTTCAAGGTTACATCGAATATATAAATGGATTGCCAGCTACAGATACTCCAGAAGTTTTCGGGCTTCATTCAAATGCAGATATCACGTATCAGATCAATACAGCTAAAGGTAAAACTTTTAAAACCAAAAGATTATTAGCAGTGGCGCCTCGTGACATTTTTCAGTGGAAGGACACAAGCAAAAAAGAAGAAATAATGATAAAAACTTACCCTCTATTTAAAAAAAAGTCCATTCGTATATTGTTTTTAGTGCAGAATTCTTTGATCACATCCACAAATCCAGTCATATTTTTTATAAATGTTCTTATTTAAAACTCTATTGTATGCCCTAATTTTACTAGAAGATAAACAATTAGATCGCGAGTAGGTCTTCCTTTTGGTTTAATTAAAAGTTTATGTTCAAAAGGCAAACTATCCTTTAATAAAACTGCGCCGCATTTATTTCCAGTTGTTAATGCATTTCTAAATTATCTATTTATTATTAATTACATTACATAACTCTCAACATACGCACTATTTAACTATATCTATTAAAACTAAACTTATAATCAACAAGTTATTTACACCGTATAATCATATTCAACAATAAATATTGCTACTAAAACTCTACGGGAGGCGACACCCGGCGCGTTCTGGTCGTATCTAACTTCCGTTTCATTTATGCCTCGGCTTGGAATGAAAGTTTTGATATTTAGGCGTTGCGTTGGAGTCACTTAGAAGTAAGTTTTGAGCAGAGTATTTAAAAGTGTTTTAATGGAATTAAGTAAATATCTAAAATTAAATTAACATTTTTAACAAAATCTATATTTCTTGTTTATTTGAAGAGTGAGCACGTTCCCTTGTGCCTTTTAGTGCCAGCCGCCATTAATTATTCGGTAAATACAAATACAAATTTTTTAATTTAAGGTATTTTGGATACAATTCTCAACGTCCAACCAAAGGAAGGCGGAGGTGGGGGAGGTGAAACCAGAGAAAGTGTGGTATACTGTCTTGCAGAAGATATGCTAGAAAAGCTGCCTCCAGTCTATAATAGTTTTGAAGTAAAAGAAGCGCTTATTCGGATGGGACCTCTTTTACCCATGAACATTTTTTGAGGCAGGAAATTGATAGGATTCAAAAAGTTATTCAAGAGGTAATAATGATTAGTTAGACCGTACATAAATACCTTTTTTAGCAAATATTCTTTAATTTAAGGAATAAAAAGTAATTATGATATTTTTAGGTAAAATCAACATTGTCAGATCTAAAGTTGGCCATAGATGGAACCATTGTCATGAGTCAAAATTTGAGGACCTCACTAGATGCTATGTATGACGCAAGAATTCCAGAAAAGTGGCAGAAGGTAAATTTTAAAGATGATAAGTTTTGTGTAGAAATATATTTTCATTTTGTGTAATTTTAGATATCGTGGGAGTCCGCAACATTAGGATTTTGGTATACAGAACTTTTAGAAAGAGATGCTCAGTTTAGGACTTGGTGCAACAACGGCAAACCAACTTCGTTTTGGATGACGGGATTTTTTAATCCTCAAGGATTTTTAACAGCTATGAGACAGGTAATAAAAATAATAAAAAAATATTAAGTTTTCGAAAACATCCTGAATATTTTTTTAAGGATGTCACGAGAGCTCACAAAGGTTGGGCCTTGGACTCGGTAGTTCTACAAAATCTGGTCACTCGTTATAATAAGGAAGACATCAAAGAAGGTCCTCAAGAAGGTGTTTATGTCTATGGTCTGTTTTTAGAGGGTGCTGGGCTGGATAGAAGAACTGGGAAGCTTATAGAAAGTAAACCTAAGGTAGGTAATTTAGAATTTTCTAATTATTAGTAATACAGAGTGAATTAAAAATCGATGAGAAAACTTAAGGCAGTCTTTTATTATTTAATAATAATTAAATAAAAAAAAGTTACATCTAAACGGTTAGATTTTTCGAGTTAAATAAAGAGCATGCTCTACTTTGATCTCCCCTTTTGACTCTGTCCAAAATAATCCCCTGGGGTGGGGATATTTGAGATTTAGTATTAATTGCATCAAAAACTGAATAAAACTACTGTTAGGGCTATTTGGGACTATAAAAAGTTTTAAAAAATGTAACCCTCACTGGAACAAAAAAGATTAATATTTGGTAATACTAAAATTTTACAAAAATCAGCGTGATGGTAATAATATAAAAGTTTCTTAACTGCGAAACACACAACCTATCTTTAAAAATGAAAAAGCTTGTGATCTACATTGAATATGTAAAAGATCCTACTACCAGTACCTTCAACCGCAGGAGTTCTAAACACTTTAAGATGTTGGCATGGAGGATATGATGGGTCTCATAATATAGTTGTAGGAACAATTGATAAACAATCATGTCTTTCTTTAAATTATCACTGTCTGGTTTAGGAGAAGATAAGGATCTGTCACCCATCGTATAACATTTAAAATCACGATGGAGTGCCTGAATAGTATCAAAGAGCTCGCCGCCAGGAACAACAGGCTAGAACTTCTGTGGGTTCCTGAACACTCAGGAATAGAAGGCACTGAAAAAGCAGATAAACCAGCGAGAGCTGGGTCGTTTAGAACTAAAACAGCGATAAGCAGATGGTCTCAACAACAACATCTTGCTCGTTGGTATACATCACCTGGCCAAAGACATGCAAAGGAGAAACTGGGCGATCCTTCCAAGGAACTAAAAACTGGGGTCCTCCAGCTGAAGCGCACTTAGCTAAGACAAGTAGTAGGACTTCTTGCACTTGCAAAAAATGGGCAGTTACAATGGATCCATAACATGCAGGATTTGCGGGGAAGAGGAGGAAACAGCCTCACACATAATATACAACTGCATTGCATTGACACGCAAAAGACACAGTCTATTTGGGAACACACATAGCGGGAACCCGCTCTCGCATGAACATCTTGGCAGAAATCTACTAAACCTGATAAAGAGCAGTGGACTTCTGTAACAAGGGAGGGGTGCACAATAAGCCAATAGGCTCCAGTGCAAACATGGTCGAATGACCAACCCCGCCTCAAATCAACCAACCAAGGATATGTCTGATTATCTAGATTTTTTAAAAATTCTACCAGTAATATACCTCCAGATTTTTTAACTTGGCCTATTAATGTTTTTTAGAAGGCAAGAACTACCCTGGGTAGATGCCGAAGACTTTGCGGAAAGAATTGGGGACTCAGTCCGAAGATGAACCTATGGTTATACAAAATGGTCGTCAGACCAATGATAACCTACGGGTCAATTGCCTGGGGTGCAAAGACGCTACAAAAGACGGCAATAAGGCAATTACAAAGTATACAGAGACTCGCTTGTCTATGTATTACGGGGGCCATGAAATCGATCCCTACTGCAGCACTGGAAGCGCTGCTTAATCTACCGCCACTTCACATCTACATACAGGGTGAAGTGAAAGCGGTACAATACCGTCTCAAACAAGGCCAGAGTCCTATCATAAGACAGGAAAGGGCCATACAATGGAGATTCAAGGAGGACCAAGAAGTCAACTCAGTGTGTGAGATGCCTTCAGACAAAATGGTACCAAGCTACTGGCTAAACAAAGGTTTTCAAACTTTAATACCAGACAGAAAGGACTGGCTGGCAGGGCCTCCCATTAAAGCCGACCTAATCTGGTATACAGACGGCTCCAAAACAGACCAAAGAGTTGGAGCAGGTATAAATGGGGACAAACCAAGGACGAAAATAAACTTGGGTCTCGGACAATACCCTACTGTGTTCCAGGCCGAAATTGTAGCCATAGAACAATGTGCTAGGGAAATCATCAGAAGGAGCTATGAGGATAAAACCATAGTAATCTATTCGGACAGCCAGGCAGCCATCAGGGCACTCAGTTCATGCAAAATCAGCTCCAAGCTGGTGCGGGACTGCGTAATTGCCCTGGAAGAGGTGGGTGCGCCCAACAAGCTAACCATTGCCTGGGTACCAGGACACGAAGGCCACGAAGGCAATAAAGAAGCCGATAAATTGGCAAAGGAGGGGGCTGGTAGGACAATGGTAGGTCCTGAGCCCTACTGTGGTATTCCATCATGCCAGGTAAGGTCATCCATTAGATCATGGATTATGAGGGAATCACAAGACTGGTGGAGGAGAACACCAGGACAGCGTCAGGCGAAAGTGTTCGTCAAGGCTTACTCGCCAGAATTTATAAAAGACCTTCTGAATTATAACCGGAAGGCAGTAAGAATAATAGTGGGTCAACTGACAGGTCATTGCAGACTGAATAAACACATGGAAACTATGGGCCTGGCAGAAGAAAACCTATGTAGGTTCTGCCAGGAGGAGGAAGAAACCGCAGAACACGTATGGTGCTACTGCGAAGCCCTTTGTCGTCTGCGGTTTGCAAGGCTGGGTAAAGAAAAACCTAAAGCGGCAAGATATACCAAGGGGCCAGTTTCAAGCTTGTGGAGTCTGATTAAACAGACCGGCTTGGATAGCGTGCTCTAACCTATGGACAGAGGACACACAATAAACCTGAGCAGGTTGCAGTGTTAGAAGATATGCAATTCACCTCCTAATCTAATCTAATCTAATCTAATGTTTTTTCGCTGTCTTCATGTTGTATTAAAAAATAACCCAGTCTCCAACTGATGGATTTTTTGGTGTTGGTAGATAGTCGCTTAAGTTATCAGGCAGAACTTGTTCTTCTTCTGGTTTAAAGATAACTCGCTCGTTGCCTCCATCGAAAATTTCTACTTTGCTGTCACTCAGAGTATGCACTCTAAAATTACTAGAAAACTCGGAATCGCTTTCGATGTTCTTTATGCATTTTTTAAAGGCTTTTTTATATCGGAAGTTCTCAGCGGTTATTATTCTTCCAGGCTCCACTTGCAGTCTTTTACGTTGAGCTGCTTTAATGATATCATATATTACTATGCATGTTGACAATGGCTTCTGAAACCAGCACCGGAGTCTCAACTTTGATTGGTTTTTTCGTTAATCGTTCTTTTGGTCTTAGGGGATCTACTGGATATAACCCAGTTTTAGAAAATTCAGACACCAAGTTCTGGGATTTTCTCTGGCACTCTTCAAGCTTTTTCTGCAATTTCAGTAAAAGACTAGGAGAAGCATCCTAAAACAGAAGAAAGTACACAATAATTGCGTCCCAAATTACCAGTATGTTTGTCCTAAATTACCCCACTTTCAAAAAACGTTTGCATAAAATATATATATATGCACCAAGTTTATATCAATACTATAAACCTTTCGCTGCGGGATTAAAAGAGACACTTTAATCCCCGGGTTAATAATATACATAATATACATGACATACATAAATAACATGTCTTTATTTTTATTTTTCAAATAAAAGTAGTGATAAAAATGCATGAGTTAAGTTAATTTTATAGTTTATTATTATAAGACTTTAATATAACTGTTACGTTTTTTCAGGTATTATATGAGCAGATGCCTGTTATCTTTATCTATGCCATTAATACTACAGCAGGCAAAGATCCAAAATTATACGAATGTCCTATATACAGGAAACCCCAAAGAACTGATCAAAAATATGTCGGAAGTATAGATTTCGAAACAGACCACAATCCAAGGCATTGGACGTTGAGGGGTGTGGCCTTGTTGTGTGATATTAAGTAAAAGAAATGGGGATGTTTTGTTTTTTTGTGTTTTAATGTGTAGAATTTAAGTGTATTTATTTATTTTGTTAAAGTAAAAGATATTAAAAAAAGATATAATAAAATTGTCGTTTTTATTATTTGGTCCCTAAGATTTAGTTTTGTACACGTAAGTCATTGTGGGGTTAATGATGGAGTTGTACGGGGTGAGTTTTATTTGTGGGAAAAGGGAAGATCTGGGGGAAAAGATGGAGTATAGAGTCTGACGTGCCATGAATGTCTTTTGCAACGCGTTATTTATGTGACTAGTCTCACCCTTCATGTACTTAAGTTTCTTAACTTG
The DNA here is from genome assembly GCA_014170235.1 of Listronotus bonariensis. Taxonomy (NCBI): domain Eukaryota; kingdom Metazoa; phylum Arthropoda; class Insecta; order Coleoptera; family Curculionidae; genus Listronotus; species Listronotus bonariensis. Next base: position 31,940 of record JACEGR010004040.1, on the reverse strand, counting down.
AAGCACTGGGGTGTTGTTGATGGTGATTGGCATAAGAATATTTATGTTTGTTAATTTTTGCGTTGCCAGAACACACTCGCATTTGGCAGTATTGATACTTAAATATAATATATAATATTTTGTTTGTACGTGTCGATTAAAATTTTGCTTAAATACCAAGAAAAGGAAAAACTTTTGAGGAAATAAATCACCCTTATGTGCACAGCTATATTTTGATATTAAAAATACGCCCTTAAAAAATTCGTAGTAAATTTTTAAGCACCTCCCATATAACATTTTTTGCCGGCGTTGTACATTTAATTTACTGGCATTGCTAACACTCTTTAATGGCAAGGCATTGGCAAAAAGGTATCAACAAGACGCGAAAGTGGGCAATTGGCCGTTATTAGGCCACGTGTCGCAGATAAAGTGATGGCATCCGTCATTAATAAGTTATTGGCAAAAAATGCGTTTAAGATGATGGCATCCATCATTAATAACTTATTGGCAAAAAGAAAACAAAAAGACACGAAAGTGGGCAAATGCAGATACTCCCAAGCAGCAAGCTGACGTCTTATTGACGAAAATTGTCGCATATACTTTTTTTTAAAAGCTAAAATGATGCGATATTTTATTTGAAAACTAAAATAGGAAAAAACTCATGACTGCATGCAATTTCCTTGCAATGCAAAGTACCATCTCTCGGAACACTGTCCAACTTGGAGATGCAGATTTTTACACTAGCCGAAGATATTTCTTTCAAAGCTAAGTGAGATCACCTACCGCAGACCGCCATAGACAAGGGACGGGTAAGTTATTGTTAGTCAGACCGCTCTCGAATTATTTTTGTCTAATGGGTACGGTTTAGACGATAAAAAGCGAAGATATTGCAGAAACGTAGTACTTTATTGTCCATTAGGCCATCTATCGGTATGTCAAAAAAACTATTAAATATATATAATATTTTTTAATAACAAGTCTTTAAAACTATTAATATAGTTTTAAACAAAATGTTTACAGCTCCTAACAGTCTACTTGAATATCTTGCCTTCTCGACTAGCCATCACCAATTAATCACACAACACACACTTATTAGGTAATGAATACATTTAATTATGTCTATTAAAAAACTCTTTTCTTTAAAATAGCAACTAAAAAGCTAGAAAACCACGTAGAAAACAAATGCACAAAGCGGTCACCTTCGGTCGAAATTAACGTAGCTAATTTTACCATCATTTTATTTTTATTCGCTCCAAAATACATAATAAACATTTCGTTTGACCTAATTTTTATTTGCACGATTTTTAACAATAAAATGTTATGAAAAGGCCATTTCCTTTAAATTATGTAAAAAAACATAAAATAATGTTGTTCAGCTGCCAGTATAAATAAAACAGATCAAAAAATTGCTTTAATGTTAGTTAAATACCAATGTTAATAATATGGTTTAAAAACTATGAATATGCGTTGAAGGTTTGCCTTCAAAAATCCAATATTTATTTGCCTGCAACAAAAACGCGTGCGTATTTAATCAGGATTGGTATGCCGCCATTTTTGTATGCTTGCCGTCAATTCGCCTGCATGTAAAATTTATTGGCAATTAAGTGTTTATTTAGGGTTGACTTTTTAATGCGTATAAGATATGGGCATAATATTGCCACCAATTGCCAATGCTTTACCATCAATGCCAATATGAAAAATGTACATTGCCGGCAAATAGTATTTGCTGGGCTTGTATCATTTGGTTATCTAGAGACTTACTGGTCCAATGTTTTATATAAACAAAAATGTTCCCACGGACTTTTGAGCAGTCAGTTAGTACAGCCCGCCCTAAATTTCGTTTAATTTTTTGGGTCGAGCGATATTTACTTCTAATATTACGTGATGTGCTAATATAGTTTACTTTTAATGACACGTGACATTAAAGGCGACGAGTAGTAGATTAGTAAAACAGAATGCGGCATTTGTAAAGTCTGGCTTATTGTCATCGGCGTAACTACGGGGGGCCTGGAGGGGCCGCCCCCACAGATGTTGCCAGGCCCCCCAGAAAAAATTTACCCATATGGTATATGTGTACATATAACGTTTAAGCGATGGCACGTCCAGGCCCCTCCTAGGGTGTTGCCAGGCCCTACCTAGGCCCCCTTCAGATTCAATGGCTAGTGACGCCTATGCTTATTGTATGTTAATATCACAGAACAAATATTTTTAAACTTTTTGTGAGGAAATGGTTGCTAATGTTACATCATTATTTATTAGTTGTTTAAATAAAAAATCGATGAATCAACCCCAAAATATGTTTGTTTTTTTTTTTGATTATAGATGCCGTTGTGTGATATCCCTGGAATGTTACTTTAAAGTAATTAAAAAAATAAAAATATTTTTTTCATGCCAACGTTTTAGATAGAAGACCAAGGTAATTGGTCCAATCTGTTTATAAAATATCGACTTAACTTAAATGTACGGGTTTATATTTAATTAATAGGTAAAAAATAGCCATTATGCACTTTCAATGTAGGGGAGACCAAAGTGGTTTCATATAGGGTCGCGAAATTCGGTCATATTGCTTTGACGTGTTATGACGTCACATCTCCCATTTTTCGGCCATGTTGCTCAGTGCCGGAGATATACAGTTTATTGTATTAGTAGAACAACCGTTTACACAACAGTGTTTAATTATTATTAAGTTGTAAATTCTTTTACTTTAAATAAAAAACATTTGGAATTACATCTTTCAACAAATATCACTTCCAAAACAATGCAAAATGAAATGCGCAAATTCTAGACGCCACTGGATTGATCATCAGCTTTGATTTTACCCAGTCTTGCCAACTTTTCTCTGTGGAGTGCCCTTCCTTGCGTCCCCGACCTCGAACCGCCTAAAAGTTGAGGATGTGTCGCAACCTTATAAATATAAACTAACCTTGGGGGAGACTGGATACGGTTGTGACGATTTTCATTTGACGACCAATAATTTTGTTAGTGTGGCAGTTAGCTGTACAAAATAAGTTTTATTTTATGAAGAGTACATTTGCCTACGTATAAATACAAAAATATATTTCTAAGTACTATGGTTAACGTACAACTTATAGGGGCAGGTTAGAGAAAAAAAAGAGAAAGTTCCACAGCCCACCACACCCCAGGGGCGGTTGTGCCAGATTCAAAAATACACACTAAATGGTCATCGATCACTTTTATTGCACAAAAGATCATTTTCCTTTAAGTTTATCAATTTTTTCCAAGCCTATTATCGGAATATTCAATACACACCAGAAAAAAATACTCTTCTTTATCTTATGACGGTGGTAATGTGTTCCGTTTTTTTTTGAAATTCTGTTTTTATCTTTGGACAATCCACGTAAGAGTTTGTTGACAGGCGACTTAATTACTTAAAGATTGGGGGAGGAATGGAAAGCAAAAACCTTCGCGGGCAACAGTACCAGTACTCTGTAACTCGATAGAAAAGAAATTTCCTGAAATTGCCATATGATTTACATTGCATAGAAAAGAAATTTCTTCTCTATCGAGTTACAGAGTGCGAGAGCAGGTTTCGCATTCTAGAAACTCTAGGGATAAAAGTTCAGGGCCTGCCCAGTTGGACCGTATAGGGATGCATACTTGCGGAACCACGGAGTTCAATATTCCAAAGGGGGTCGGATTTGGGACAGATACAAAGTGTTTAAATTAGCAGGGGAATTTGTTTATCGCGTTTTCGAATATACCGTAACAAAGATATACGATTAACATCTTGCATTTCTGCAACTCTCCGTAACGATGTTCCTCGTTCCACTTCTTTATAAGCCTCTTTATATTTTTCTAACGCGTTTTCCTGGCATCTTAAAGCAAAAAATATATAAATAAATAAATAAAATTAAAAAGTGTCACAACCGTACAAAAAAGAAATGTCAGAACCGTACCCAATGCACTTATTTGCAAAAAAAAAAATTTTGGCTATACAGGGTGATTCAAAAATCGATCACGAAACTTAAGGGGGTGATTCTACTTGACAAAATAAGGGTTAAGCTTTATATAACTTTTTTCAAAATGTCATTCGTTTTCGAGTTACAAGCCGTCAAAGTTCAATTTTTATTTTGGTTTTTTCCTCATATTGCATTTATTTTTTAACCAATCCAGTTGATATTTGGTACACAAATCGAGCTTTGCAGATTTTAAAATTTTAAGACAAAAGTACTTTTTTTAAATACCGCCAGAGGACACTGTATGTATGTAGGTAATTTGATTGAAATTGATGAAAACTTTGATGTCTATTGGTGCCTCGACGGTGAGGTTTATCGACTTTAATAAAGAGTATCTTATTTTTTAAGCTTTTGATTGTCTATAAAATGGCGCCCCCAGCTTTGCGATATCTGTCAAAATAAAAAAGTTATGATGTAAATAAATTTTAAGTTTTCGGTAAAGTGCCCTCTGGCGGTATTTAAAAAAGTACTTTTGTCTTAAAATTTTAGAATCTGCAAAGCTCGATTTGTGTGCCAAATATCAACTGGATTAGTTAAAAAATAAATAATATGGCGAAAAAAATAAAATTGAACTTTGACGGGTTGTAACTCGAAAACGAATGACATTTTGAAAAAAAAATATATGAAGCTCTACCTTTATTTTGTCAAGAAGAATCACCCCTTAAGTTTCGTGATCGATTTTTGAATCACCCTGAATAAAATAATGTACGTACTGTACGTACAAAGTAAGCACTGGTATGTAATCACTGTTTAACTAATATTTAACAAAAAAACACATTTTTTATTGTGTCTGTACACATATTACAACAATCACTAAAAAGAATTTGAATAAAAATAACCAGTTTTGACCGTTGACCAGTACCTGCCAGGCGAACTGAAAGGTGTGGCTAATTTGGATGGCCATATTTCCAAAACTAATAAAGTTAGATCTACCAAATGTGGTGTTTTCTTAAAGCTCCTTTAAAGATCTTCTTAACGGTGATACTGGTGATAGTATACAGGGTGGATTTTTTTATATAAAACATTACCGATGTCTAAAATTTTATTTTACTTAAGCACATAAGTCAGTCACAGAAAAAATAAATATCTGGTCCCTTGCATTTTAGTGATAAAACAAACAGTTTTCGAGAAAATTGTCTTTAAATAAAAGGGATGCAATTGCGCATAATTACAAATAATCATTTCTCATTGCTGTCTTTTTATTGCTTTTAATTTAGGGGTGGGAAAGGAGGCAGCTGACAATGACTGGAGCTGTTTGCCTTTTTTAATACAATACACTTTTAGCCAAATCAAAAGGTTCAGGTAGAGATTGGACAAAGAATACTGACATCTAAACAACGGTGACCCATAGGTTGCTTTAGTTTCCTCTAAACTATTTTATTTTGCTAAACGTGCATATAATTTACTTTTAATAGAAGTCTAAAACTTTCCATAGTCAAATTTTTAAATACACAAAACAATATTAAAACGTAGATATAAATCATTAGTAATAAAATCAATAGTTTACCTTTTAGGTCAATTGTTTCTTTTTCCCTAAAATAACTAGTTTGGGCCTGATTTTGTTTAAATTAATTAGGCGCTTTAAACTATTTGCCTAAGATAATAAAATCCGTTTTAGAAAGCTACGTTTACCTCTTCAGGTTTAAGCCGCCTTCAGACGGCTGCAATGTATAGAAGGAACAGTTTAAAAATGTAAATTCGGTGCTCTTTGATAAGAAAAAAATCACAAAAAGGTTAAAGCAAATAAATCGGCATGCTTGTCTTCGCGGCCGCCTTTGCTATATTTCTTTTATGATATGCCGGTTAATGCAGCTGGTCATCGCACTATGGGATAGAAATTATTTTTTTTAAAATTCTGAAACTTACTAATCTAACCAAAATGAGGTGCTTTTTACTGGAAAAATATTGAAAAAAATATTATAAATTAATACAAATGCTCTTTGGAAGCCTAAAAGTTATTATATGTTATTATAAATTTACACCCCGTTAACATTATTATTTTTTATTGTACAAAATAAACTAAAATGTCAGCTTGTTTGGTTAATTCGGTAGTATTCTAATCAGTAATCCGATGATTATGATCTCATGATAGTCGGATTTCGGAAATATGACCATCCAAATCTGAAAAATAATTTTAAATTATTCTTGGAAGCGTAATAGAGATACATCTTCCCAACTTTATTTTTTAACGTATAAAATAAATAAAAAAACACTGTTTTGTTGGGTAGATTTTGTGGAATCCATATCTTTTATCAGAATGCACTATCATGCACAACTATCATAAGTATCTTTTAGGATATACATTGTAGGACAGAACATATTAATTTTTAAAATGGAAAACCTTGTAAATTATAAAAAAATCTTGAATCTGTCTTTACACTCAGAAGTAGCAAAAAGTAGGAAGGCAATTGTAAGTACAAAAACTGATAAAGAAAAAGGTAAAAAAATATTTGACAAAAGTAGCGAGACTTCGCGAGACTGCATCGGAAACACAAAAATAGCTCTTATTATTTAAACTCATTTACTTTTTTAGTAAACAAGGCTAATAATAAACTAAGCAGATTAAATGTTGTATATTTATGTTTACTTATAATACATTTTTAAGTTTATTATTACCCCAATAGAAGTCGTCATATCCTTTTATAATTTTGCGCACATGTAGTTTGGAGTATCTACTTTGAAATACACAGCATGACCCATTAAAAGTTGCTTTTTGGCCAAAATAATGGGATTCTATCCCACAGTGTATCGGCGCGTCGCTGTAAAGGATAGCGGCGCCTTTATATAAAATAGTCCAATTGCAGGCCGCCTTTTTTATGTGTTTATGTATTATTTTCAAAGGGTACCGAATTTGTGCTTTTAAAATGTTCTTACCATAACATGCAACAAGATTTTTTCTAATATACACTAGCGGAAAAAATTTAAGGATACAAAAAAACTCCCAATTTTTTGACGTTATTTAAGTGGCTGTATTTCGTTTAAAAATTAACGTACTGAAATTTTTTAAAAAGCATTTAAAAGCTTAAGGTTTCCAGTTTTAAGATCCTACAGTAAAAAACTTCAAGCAACTTTTACCGCGCAATTCTAATGAGTACCAAAATTGATTTTTTTCGATCTATAAAATTGGAAAAAAACTAACTTAACCACTATATGGATTAGATAACTTGTTTATTCAGCTTTAATTTTCTTTTTTAAAAGTTCGATACGACCACTTTTTACTAAGATATCGAATAAAAAAGGACCTTTTGCCTTAATCCATCAATATCTCAGCAGCCTCTGATTGCACAAGAAAATTAAGGAAGGTTTTAAAATCTTATAAACACTCCACCAAAAAATGTTTTATTTTTTTATTTTTTACGTTAATTTGAAAAAATAAGAAAAAAGGGCTTTTTGTGGCTTTTGGGATAATCAGGCGCTGATTTGAAAATATCCAGAAAACCAGTGATGTGAATTGTGCCTTTTACAGCTCAATATGCCTACAAAAATCGCACAAAGTTTCGATTCAATCCATCAAGCCGTTTTTATGTTTTATTCAATCGAATTTTTAAGAAGCAGCAAAACGTTTTTTATTAATACCTCAAATATTACTTATCCAATGTAAATAACATTTGGCAGTGTCATTTGTATCATTAAATTCTAATTTAGCTTTAACTTGATTAAATTTATTTAGTTCAGTGGCGTCCCAAGCGGTACTTAAACGAATATTTCTGATAAAAAAATGCACGCCATTGATTCCTGTGCAAAATTTATATTTTATTTAAATTCAGCAAGTAAAAATACAGATTTTTCAGCCCTTAAGTTTTTTCCTTTATTGTTTAGTTATTAAGAAAATAAATAAAATTCGCGCATACTCATGGACTAAAAACATTTTCTTTTAGAAATTGTTTTTAATAATATTTTGTAAATAATCATACATATAACAAAAGCAAGAGACACTTAATTAAATATCGTTAACATATATTTAAATAAAGTTTTCCAAAATAAGGATTTTTAAAATTTTTCCCATGTATTTTTATTTGCTTAATTGAAGTAAAGTTTAAAGTTTTCCCAAAAGGCAGTAGCGTATATTCTTTTGTCAGAAATATTCATTGTGATACCGCTCGAGACGTCACTGGATTAGGTAAATTTTATCAAATTTGATCTTAATAAGCCTTTAAAATACCAGATACCACAGCCAAGTTTTATCAAATTCGGATAAGGTATAATAAAGATAATAACAAAAAAACGATTTTTTTTAAAAAGTTCAACACTCTGTATCTGGGAAACAATGTACTTTCGGACCCATGTTTATACAAACTTTCCGATATAACATTTTTTGCCGGCAAGGCATTAGCAAAAAGGTATCAAAAAGACATCAAAATGGGCAATTGACACGTTATTAGGCCACGTGTTGCAGAAAATGTGAGGGCATTCATCATTAATAAGTTATGCTGAAAAAAATGCATTTAGGATGATGGCATCCATCATTAAAAAGGTTTTGGCAAAAATATGCCTTGTAGATGATGGCATTACATTATTTTTTCCTAATGACAATAAACAGCATTTTTACCGTCCAGGGAACTAAAATGTGCATAAATAATGCACATGCATAATGTGTGCTTATGTTCAGGGTGTCCCATATAAACTTAAATACTATAATTTTGGAAAAACTATAAGAGATACAATAAAAATACTAAAAAAATAGATTTCACTGAACAACTTCTGCATTTAACTTTTTCTTGTATCTCTTATGGTTTTTCCAAAATAATAGTATTTAATTTTATATGAGACACCCTGTACATAAACACACATTATGCATGTGCATTAATTATGCACATATTAGTTCCCTGGACGGTAAAAATGCATTTTATTGTCATTAGGAAAAAATAATGTAATGCCATCATCTAAAAGGCATATTTTTGCCAAAACCTTTTAATGATGGATGCCATCATCCTAAATGCATTTTTTCAGCATAACTTATTAATGATGGATGCCATCATCCTAAACGCATTTTTTTCATCATAACTTATTAATGATGGATGCCATCACATTTTCTGCAACACGTGGCCCAATAACGGCCAGTTGCCCATTTTGATGTCTTTTGATACCTTTTTGCCAATGCCTGCCGGCAAAAAATGTTATATGGGATTTCTTTACCTTTTCTGATTAAAATATTTTCTTATATTTTTATAAAAACATTTTGTAACACTCTGTAGTCACCATCCGATAAACTTTGGTCAATGTAAACGTAGCCACGAAATCAAATTGCAAGTATTGACCACTCTGGTCGTTATCATTTTTCAAATTCCGGACTCTATTTAATCTAGATTTATCTCAGTCATATTTGTGTATCTATTTAGACTGATAAAAATCCGATAATGGAACCAAAATTTTGTTGTAGAAATCGTAATAAACATAACCTTCAGATTGGTGCACCTTTAAAGACCGTTTACTACTTTTTCTTTTACTGTGTTAAAGTAATTTTTAAAAAATGAGTGAGATGAAAAATCTAGATTTAAAACAGTCAGCAGCTCCAACAGAATTTAAAAACACCAAGAAAGCTAGAAGATATATGCCTCTGTACCCAGGTAGGAGCCAAAAGAAACCTGTAAACTAATTTTTCCTACGACCACATGTGAAAATAGTAAATAGCACACTGTTTTCATGCATAGAAAATGCCTTATATCACACTAGTGTTGCAAAGTACTTTACAGCACTAGTGTTGCAAAAATATAATATAAAGCTGTCATCGCTGTCATTGTTATTTAAAATAAATTTGGAGTTACCAGGCTGTTAACTGGATTTACATTGAAAAAGCCATGCAATATTTTTAAATGAGGACCTTTTTTAATTCTAAAATAATAAAAAGCGACTAGGTAGGTGATTTTTGATATAAAAATATTGTTAAACAGTATAATATATCGCAGTAAGGAAAAGTATATATTACCCTAGTGATGCAAAGTTTTCTATTGTTTTCTTATTTTTCCGTGAAGACAAACAACTTTTAGTGTTTTTTTGGTGAATAACTTGTGGTCGTAGGAAAAATAGTGTACATTACTTGTGTGAAAATCACTTTTAAACACGCGTGGGTTTGTCGCACTCGGCTAACGTCTCGTGCTACAATATTCCCACTCGTGTGAAATAAGTCATTTTCCACCCTTGTAATGTAATATACTATGATTAAACGCAAATATATTTGGTAATTTTCTAGAAACCTGCGGCAACTCCGATTTTGACGAAATTTGGTATACGGGGGTTTTTGGGGCGCTGAAAACGAAGAATTTATTGGCGGAAACGTTTTGTTCTTAAGATATTCATCATCAGACTTAAAATTTAAACTAATCATATTTTTACAATATTCTCCCTTCTTTTTGCACACAATTCTTGATTTGAAGCTAAAGTGGCACACAATATTTGATTTTCACCTCTTCAAACACCGTTTTTTTACGTTATTTTACATTATTTTTGCATTAAATTGCATAGCTATACTTTGAAACATTTCAATCCCAGTGTGCCATGAAGCCCTATGTGTATGTATGGTTGCCGCATTATCAAAGAAAAACTACGCAATTTAATGCAAAAATGAACATAAAAAACGTAGAATAACGGGGTTTTAAAAGGTGAAAATCAAATTTTGTGTGACACTTTAGCTTTAAATTAAGAATTGTTTGGAAAAATAAGGGGAATATAGTGAAAATAAGCTTAGTTCAAATTTGAACTTTGATGATGAATATCTCAAAAACGAAACGTTTTCGTGATCAGCGCCCCAAAAACCCCTTATACCAAATTTCGTTAAAATCGGAGTTGCCGCAGGTTTCTAGAAAATTACCATATTTTTAAGCAAAGCAACCCCTTTAATGGTCTTGATAAAACTTAAAATTCATAAAAATATACAGGGTTATTTAAATTGAGTGTCCATGTCTAACCCCTAGAGTTTGGAGAGAAAATTAAAACTTCTTAAATAAAAACACCCTGTATATTGTAAAACCAATAAAAATCAATTTCAAAAATCTCTAAAGAAAACCTACCTTTGATATGTCTATCTCTTCTAGTTTTGAAAATATGGAAATACAAATAAAAAGGAATGGTAGATAATAATATACAGACCTCACAAAAACTATAGCATCTTATCGATTTTTTTCCATATGTTTCAATACAAAAATGTTTTAATTTATATGACCTCTTTTAATACTAAAGTTATTAAAACAATTTAAAAAATAAAATTTTAATTAAAAGGTGAAGCTATAACTTTTGAGGTAACCGTTGTTATTTACTCTTAACAATACATCCTACAGGGTGATCAAAAGTTTTTGAAAAAAATTATATAATTTTTAATCGCCCTGTATAATGTGCTGTTAAAAGGGAGTAATAAAACATAAAAAGGTAAAGGTTGTAACTTTGTTTGTGGGTTTATTTGTTTTGTAGCCGCTTATCTTCGGAAATACTAAACCGATCATAAAAATTCTTTCACAATCAGAAAGCTGCACTATTCAGGAGTGTTATAGGCTATATTTAAGGTAATTTTCTTGAAACCTGCGGCAACTCCGATTTTAACAAAATTTGGTATACAGGGGTTTTCTTGGGCGCTGATCACGAATCTGAAAGATTTTTTTGGCGGAAACGTTTCGCTTTCGAGATATTTATCATCAAAGTTCAAATTTGAACTAAGCTTGTTTTCACTATATTCCCCCTTCTTTTTGCACACAATTCTTTAAAGCTAAAGTGTACACACAATATTTGATTTTCGCCTTTTAAAACCCCGTTTTTCTACGTTTTTTACATTATTTTTGCATTAAATTGAGTGGCTTTTCTTTGATAATGCGGCAACCATACATACACATAGGGCTTAATGGCACACTGGGATTAAAATGATTCAAAGTATAGCTATGCAATTTAATGCAAAAATAATGTAAAATACGTAAAAACAGGGTTTTAAAAGGTGAAAATCAAATATTGTGTGCCACTTTAGCTTTAAATCAAGAATTGTGTGCAAAAAGAAGAATATTGTAAAAATAGGATTAGTTTAAAATTCAAGTCTGATGATGAATATCTCAAGATCGAAACGTTTCCGCCAAAAAATTCTTCAGATTCGTGATCAGCGCCTCAAAAACCCCGTATACCAAATCGGAGTTGCCGCAGGTTTCTAGAAAATTACCATATTTAATTTAATTATAATTAAACAAAAGGTTTAGAAAAAATATTATTAACGCCCAACAAAGTGGGCACGGGTCCACTAGTATTTGATAATTACAAATTTGATTACTCCCTTTTAAGCGCACTTCATACAAGGTGAATAAAAATTAATAGTTTTTTTTTTTAAATTTTACAACAATCATAAAGCCAAAGTTATACCTTCATTATATAAAAATTGAGTAAGTCATTTCTTTGAATAAATCAAATTTTAAAATTATTTATGTTCTGTATAAATATTTACAATAGACATATACAGGATTAATAGAAAAAAATCGGATTGATGGATTATCTCAAAAACCTTCAAATATAAATGAACCAAATTTTGTGCAAAATGATAACGGAATATGAAAGATTTAATAATTATGTTTGCGAGGTTGCCAAGTTTATAGTTTTCCCTCTAGGCTAAAGAATTTTAAAATTTTTAATAATGGAATATCATAATTTTTATTATTATAATGCATTGCCTGCATCAACTTTATTATGACCTACTATTAGCGTTTCCCGTCAATTTTGGAGATATAGCAAATATATTAAGTGCGGTGTTTCTTACGACTTTTAAGGAACCCTTTCAGTAATTTTCTAGAAACCTGCGGCAACTCCGATTTTGACGAAATTTGGTATACAGGGGTTTTTGGGGCGCTGATCACGAATCTGAAAGATTTTTTTCGCAGAAACGTTTCGTTCTTGAGATACTCACCATCAGACTTGAAATTTAAACTAATCCTATTTTTACAATATTCCCCCTTCTTTTTGCACACAATTCTTGATTTAAAGCTAAAGTGGCACAGAATATTTGATTTTCACCTTTTAAAACCCCGTTTTTTACGTATTTTACATTATTTTTGCATTAAATTGCATAGCTATAATTTGACTTATTTTAATCCCAGTGTGCCATAAAGCCCTATGTGTATGTATGGTTGCCGCATTATCAAAGAAAAGCCACGCAATTTAATGCAAAAATAATGTAAAAACGTAGAAAAACGGGATTTTAAAAGGTGAAAATCAAATATTGTGTGACACTTTAGCTTTAAATCAAGAATTATGTGCAAAAGAAGGGGAATATAGTGAAAATAAGCTTAGTTCAAATTTGACTTTGATGATGAATATCTCGAGAACGAAACGTTTCTGCACCAAAAACCCCCTTATACCAAATTTCGTTAAAATCGGAGTTGCCGCAGGTTTCTAGAAAATTACCACCCTTTCTATCGGTGATAAAATATACAGGGTGTTCTACTTAAAAAAAACTTTGTGTTATAACTTTAAAATAAAAGTTATTGAAAAAAATGTAGGTACGCCACTGAATTTTACGTAAAAATCCCTAAAACTCTATCTCTAATATCAAGCGAGTTACAAGTGCCTGGCCAAATTGACAAAATTTGAAAAACACTTTGTATCTTCAAAACGAATTAAGTTGGCCATCATTTGCTTTTACCATTGAATTTGTTTGAAAAATTGAAATCGAGATTGCGCAATCAGATTTGTTCTATCATTTTTACTTTTCTCTTTACCCTGCAAGGTCAACGAAATGGCGCCAACGTGTACATATACGTCCGTCCTTGGGTTTTTGTGAAAAATTCTGCATTTGGCAAGTTGGGGTTTGTATTAAAGTCACCATATTTGAGTCGTGTATTAAGCCTGTTCTTACTGTCTAGAGACAATGGCACTGACTCGCAGATCGGCAAAAAACTCCAGGTAACACAAAGAGCAATGGAAAGAGCTATGCTTGAAGTAAGTCTCAGAAATAGACTCCAAATCCGGAGAAGAACACAAGTGTCAGACGTCCTTTTAACAATAGCACGTCTATAATGGCGATGGGCTGGCCACATTGCACGACAAGATTCGGACAGATGGACTAATCGTTTTCTAGTTTGGCGCCCGAGAGAAACCACAAGAGGGGTGGGAACACCTCAGACGATGGCGCGACGTTATTCAGAGAATAGCAGGTAAAAATTGGATTCAAACTGCTATGCGTAGAGAGAAATGGAAAAGCTCTGCTTGGGAGAGGCCTACATCCAGGAGTAGATAAATACGGGCTAAGCGCGAGAGAAAGAGAGAGAGAGAACCTAGAGAAAAACAATAAACTTGGCAACTTCGCAAATATATTTTTTAATTCTTTTCGTACAGTTTCCCCTTCGCACAAAATTTGGGTTATTTATACTTGACGATTGCTGGGATTACCCATCCTTCCGGTTTTTTCTACTAACCCTGTATGTAAAATTGATGGCTTGTTGCATATATAATGCTTTCTTTATACCTTTTCTGTTCACTTGTGGATTTTCGAGAGTCCAGCCACAAATCAAAAGAGAAATGATTATTCAGTGGTCTAAAACGAGGACGTAGATGTTACTAGCGGTTAAAGACAGGTTGCGAGAACGATTCCCAGTCTGAAGGATGCGGTTCGATAAATCCGAATACTAGGTGGCGTGCGGATTGCTGCATCAGGAGATATTCGGCGGGAATTTGTTTTGATATCGAAGTTTTGTATTGTTATTGGATTTTATTTTTGTTATAATGAAGTGCTCTGAGTGCAATAAAACCTTTAGTACCCTTTACAATTTAAGAAAACACGCCAAAAAATTTCACCTAAGTAGAATAATACTTAATTTCTTATAGATTTATTAAATCTAACCTAGAAAATTGTAATATACATAGGTACATTTTTGTTTACAGATAGAGTTGATGATATTGCTCCCAAAAACAGTTTGCATACAGATGTGAGCCCTGCAAAAGAAATTTCAATCTTCTAAGGGATTTTACTTTCCATAAAAAAGTCATTCTACAGAAATGGCTCCGAAAAGATTAGTTACTAAGCTTAAATGTGGCCTTTGCCAATTTAATGCTATGAAAGCCGAATTGCTTGTCCATTTTGAAACTGAACATAATATTCAAATTACAACAGACATATTTGAGTTTAATTCATCTGAGGAATTTGTTGACTGGAAAAATAAATTGGAAAGTAGTACTCGAACACAATTTGTCAAACAAGAAGGAAATTTTTGTACTAAGAACAAAACCATTATAAAATATGTTTGTAACCGTTCGGGCAATTATATTTCTAAAGGAAAAGGTTTATGTCATTTAAAAACGAAAGGATCTAATAAAATTAATAGTTTCTGCCCGGCTTGCATAAAAGTTGAAATAAAAAACAATACACACCGGGTGAGTTTAATTAGTCAGCATGTAGGCCATCAACATGATCTGGGGCACCTGTCATTGACTTCAGAGGAGCAAGTCGATGCATTTAATAAGTTATGTGCTCCTATAGCACCAACTCTTTCAGCGATTGCAAGAAGGCATGAAGAGATTGAAAAATCAGCTCCTTCAGATAATTTGTTTGAACCTCATAATAAAAAAATAATACCGCAAAGAGGTAAATTGCACTCAACAAGAAAAAAAAGAAAAAGCAAGACCGTGGGACTTACTGCACCGAGCTTGGAAGAAAAGAAAAATATCGCCTTGCACGCTGTTTTGGATCAAGATATGTAGTTAATAATTTGTTATTGAATTGGGAAAAATAACAAAATAAAAAAAATTCAACCTCTAATGCTTAGGCGTTTATTTTCTTATCAGCTCCTATCTACTCGTAGTACCTAACAAAAAATACTAAAATGTTGCAGAACAATATTACTTAATAAAAATTCAATTTTTATTTTATTTCCCAATTGGGTATGATTAATTTATCTATATTTCCAACTCATCCCCTCGCATCACATTTTGCAATAGTTTCTTCAAAATTAATTATTCAAAGAACATTTTATATCATTGAATTATTAATATAAACAAAGTCTCTTAAAAAACGTCCGATATTACTATTTTCTAAATTTAAATTCTCTAATGCACATTCTCGTTCTTGGGACAACTTGTATTCTCTAACATTTCGAACATATTATATGCACAAGAACGCTCACCGATACTTATCCACACCAAATTTACGAAAACACACGATGACTTCCGATAAGTCGGGAATGCATTTCGCACCCTGTCTTTAACCGCTTGGAAATTAAGTGTAGTGGCGCCATCTGTTGTCGAGTATTTGAACTTCATTCAGAACAACGGTTATTTGGGTCTCATATCAACCCCGAGCGAAGCCGGGAAGCATAGCTAGTGAAATTATATGTCGATCGGAGTGCGCCGTGTTTTCCAAACTCGACCGCGATGGGGTAAAACTACCCTTATTTGGATTATCCCAGTGGGTCAAAGAGTGCCATAATAGGGCTCTCTAGACAAGTTCCCAAAAGCCTGAATTCAATTCTACCTAAACATTATTTTACTGACAAAAATTAAATTCTTTCTTACCTGACAGGTTGACTTGTCTTGCTATTTCATTCCAAGCTCCTTCTGTGTAATCTTTCGCAAATATTCTTTTAAATTATAATCATAAAGTTCAGTTTTTTCAACCTCGTCCACAAATCTAATATTAAGCAAATCCATCTTTGGTACAAAAATTTCTTGACGTAACCAGTAAAAACCAGACACAATTACAATATGAATCATTCACCTTAAACAAAATACAAAATGGTTCTATAGTGCAGTTGTCTCACTAAAGGACGCGGATTGCTGAGATCGGACACCCTAATATGCCCTGTGTGCCGTCGATGCCTGTAAAAATCGCGTTTTCGTCGCTGTTTTACCGACCCATCTGCGGGGAGCCTTTTACACTTATACGTTATGTGTTTTTTTTTACATAAAATGTTATCAAACCCTATAATAAGTAGCTTTTTTACGTATAAACAACATTTTTTTTTAGGTGATGAAAGAGAAATGTGTTACAAATGTCCAAGTTGTATACAAATAAGAAATATAAGCGAGTGTTCCAATGAGAGAATCCCTCTTCTGACTGGTAGCATGACCGTCCTGAGGGAAACACGTTGTTGGGATAGGGTCATGATATACATATTTGCGTTTATTTTGTTGTTTGGTTCTACAATCGGAACGTATTTAATAATTATACAGGGTAAGTACTCAATTTTATTATACACACTTTTATTAAAAGAAATTAAATATACTCTTAAATACAGGGTGATTCAAAAATCGATCACGAAATTTAAGGGGTGATTCCACTTGACAAAATAAGGGTAGACCTTCATATAATTTTTTTCAAAATGTCATTCGTTTTCGAGTTACAAGTCGTCAAAGTTCACTTTTTGATTTTGGTTTTTTCGCTATATTGTATTTATTTTTTAACCAATCCAGATGATATTTGGCGCACAAATCGAGCTTTACAGATTCTAAAGTCGCGTAAAAACTCTATACAATAAAGTTTATACCGCGTTTCGCTGGAGAAACTGCAGCGAATTCTTCAGGTTAAATTACGGCTTTCTTTTAGGCGGTGATGATTGGTAAGGGGCAGGCGAAGTGTAACGGGAGTGTTTAAACGGGCTCGTAGATCTCCGTCATGTGGCCAAAATAAATAATAATTCAGACCTTCAACGTGAGTCGGTAGGTTATTTCACTGGTCGACTGATGACGTTCACACAGTTCGCTGGCGCGCGTTTGTTTATTAGGTCTGAGACATTGTCGAGCACAGGCATAAAGACAGCAAAATATAAAATACTGTATGGCAGAGATAGATAACAATCTACACTACAACATCTCAGATATAATATCCGAATAGCCATGACATTACCACAAATTATCAGAATACCCAGATGCGAAACTAAGCGTGTTTGTTGAAATCTCTCAACACTATGGTCCCTCCCACTGCGTGGTGGATATATACCCCACGATTTAGTACGTGACCCAATGCTCATCTAGGTGTCAGTTAGTCCCATATTATTTTTGTTGGTATAGAACGTGAGCATAAGTTAGTTAATTGTGTTTAGCAGTTTTTGAACTTTTATTTTTATTTTTTTTGTGTTTTTAGTTTTAGTTTTCTTAAAATGTTAAATAAACTTTTAAATTTTATTCTGGAGAAAAGCCAAATAATATTTTAAATTTAATTTCCCAGAAAACAAATAAAACATAAAATACTTTTTCTTAAATGTTAAATAAACTTTTCTTTTAAATTTTTATTCTGAGAAAAGCCAATAATATTTTAAATTTAATTTCCCAGAAAACAAATAAAACATAAAATACTTTTTTCTTTTGTTAAAACATTCTAAACCCCCATTAGTTTAATTGTTTTTTAAAATGTTTTGTGCAACCAGGTATAGACATTTTATTACAAATTGATCTGAACGTGACATCTACTAGCAATATTTTACCTTTCAAAGCATAGGTAAAATTTTTAATTTGTAATATTTTTTAATAAAGAAATATTTGAATTTTCAATTAGTGTATTATTTTTTTGTCCCGTTTTCCCCACATTAAATCTGCATAAATAATTAATATAAAAGTCTATCTCTCCTTAGCGCCTTGGTGCGGTTTAATCTTTTACAAATTAAAAATATTACGCTCCATGCATTGGTGCAGATTTTCCATTTATTCTTTCTCAAGGTCATAGAAACAAGTAAGCGTATTTTGCCGCACTTTCACATCTGGATATTCTGATAATTTGTGACATTACTGCGAGGGCGAATGCATATGCATAATATTATAATATTTGCTTTTGCTGGTAAATATTAGAAAATATGTTAGTTAGGTAGATTACGTAACTATTTATTTTTTATTATATAGAGTTCCTTTTTTGGGAGCTCTGCAGCACTTATGCACTAGCCGCCACTGGACACACACATTGTATACTAACTAGTATTGTCAATAAAAAGAGTCTATTCAAATAAACCATGCCTTTATAAAAGACACATAAAATTAATTTTGCTTCCAAAAATTTTGAGTTGCAGTACTTTTTATGGTGCTCGCATCCCTTTGAGTTGTCCTCATAACATGATGCCCTAAGCAATTGCTTCATTTGCTTAGGGCATCATGATCATCTTATTCCGGAACTGCCTGTATGTACGATTTTGATTTTAAATTTTAGATAGAGAAGCTATAATAGAAGAATTCGACTATGTCTCAAGAGAAAATTGGGGCGCCAACAACACTTTTCTCAAAGATATTCCTCCCTTACACACTCCGGCCTCAAAAATCCTTCTTCTGGAATTAAACTCAAACTGCACTTCTTCTGGTAGCAAGAAGTGTCTGAATTATGAAGAATTTTCGGATGATACTAGTAATAAAGAAAAAATGCGGATTTTCAATGGTGAAGTGCTCTACAGTTTTTACCAAGACCAATATGGTAAGGTCTTTGAGGGAAGAGGATGGAATTTTCAGGCAGAATGTGGACGACAGGAAGGATGTGATGATGTTTTAGTAATAGCTTTATTAGGTAGGTTTACAAAATATTTAATAATTTGAAATATTTATATTTTTTTTAATTCGTTGTATAAATTTGAATGTGTCTATATGCTCCCAGGGTCAAACCCTCCCCGTTCTCCCCTATAACTTGTCCTGTATATTACCAATCGAAGTAAAATTTGGTATTTATTAGTTTTGGACCATGCGATCAGTTTTTGCAAAAGGACGTTTAAAAATTTCAAAAATTTTGGCCCATTTGTCCTCTTGTAATACCTATCCTGGGACACACTGTATAAATTACTATTATAATTTTCAGAAAAATTCGACGGTTCACCTCCGACTTCCACCCAACTCAAAAACTCAAGGCATTTTTGGACTACTGCATCATGGATGACGCTCTAAAGCCATGTTACCAAATATTAGTGGAGCATAAGCTAAACAGTAACCTAGAATATTTCTCTCTGACATTAAAAGATCTTAACAGAAAAGACAGGACATGTAAATACTTTACATGAAATCTTGATAGAAGCACATTAAATGGAAAAAGATCTGAATGTTACAATATTAAAATATCTTGACGTCTCCCATAAATTTTGTAACCGAAGCAAATATTTAAAGACATATTTTAGATAACTTAAAATAATTAAATTATATGGTAAGATCATTTTAAAATCGCAAATTCGGTACTTTTGAAAATAATACAAAAAAATATAAAAAGGCCGCCTGCAATCGGACTATTTTATACAAAAGCGCCGCTATCCTTTACAGCGACGCGCCGATACACTATGGGATAGAAATTCATTATTTTGGCCAAAAAGCAACTTTGAAATTTTAATGGTTCATGCCGTGTATTTCAAAGTAGATACTCCAAACTCCATGTACGCAAAATTATAAAAGGATATGACGACTTATATTGGGGTAATAAGAAACTTGAAATTGTATTTTAAGTAAACATAAATATACAACATTTAATCTACTTAGTTTATTATTAGCCTTGTTTACTAAAAAACTAAAAGAGTTTAAATAATAAGAGCTATTGTTGTGTTTCCGATGTAGTCTCGCGAAGTCTCGCTACTTTTGTCAAATATTTTTTACCTCTTTCTTTATCAGTTTTTGTACTTACAGTTGCTTTCCTACTTTTTGCTGCTTCTGAGTGTAAGGACAGATACAAGATTTTTTATAATGTACAAGGTTTTCCATTTTAAAATTTAATATGTTTTGTCCTACACTGTATATCCTAAAAGATACAAGCATTCTGATGTAAGATATGGATTCCACAGAATCTACCCAATAAAACAATGTTTTTATTTATTTTATACGTTAAAAAATAAAAAAATTGGGAAGATGTATCTCTATTACGCTTCTAAGAATAATTTAAAATTATTTTTCAGATTTGGATGGTCATATTTCCGGAACTAATTGAGATAGACACATCAAATATAGTATTTTTTAAAGCATTTTCAAAGATTTTTTGGTGGTGATATAATATTCAGGGTATTCCATTTAAAAAAATCATACCTATTGTCGTACCCTGTATATCATATGAGATAATAATCATCGGATTACTGATTAGAATACTACCGAATTAACCAAACAAGCTGACATTTTAGTTTATTTTGTACAATGAAAAATAATAATGTTAGAGGGGTGTAAATTTATAATAACATATAATAAGTTTTAGGTTTCTAAAAGCATTTGTAATAATTTATAATATTTTTTCCAGTAAAAAGCACCTCATTTTAAGTTAGATTGGTTAGTTTCAGAATTTTGACCAAAAAAATTTATTTCTATCCCATAGTGCGATGACCAGCTGCATCAACCGGCATATCATAAAAGCAATATAGCAAAGGAGGCAGCGAAGATAGCATGCTGATTTATTTGCTTTAAACTTTTTTGTGATTTTTTTTCTTATCAAAGAGCACCGAATTTACATTTTTAAACTGTTCCTTCTATACTTGCGTTATATGACAATGACAATCGCGCTTATGTGAATTTGTGATCTCTGAACACTTTAAAGCCGCGTCCACACTTGCAACAATTCGCCGTGCCACTCCACGCCGCATACCCCGCCACATAGCGCGGATGTGGACGTGGACGGAATCCACGTCGTGTCAAGGGCTTGGCGAATGATTCGCCGGTAATTCAGAGCTTGTCGGTTTTTTGGCGTCAAAGGAGCGCGCAAACAGATTGATTAGTTTGGACAAATGTTGGGCGAATTATTGCAAGTCTGGACGCGGCTTAGTAATAAATGTGACAAATAAGGCGCTGGAAATTATTGGTGGATATAAAAAAAAGCATAGAAAGTTATTTTAAGTATAAAAAATGGAATTTAAAACATTTTTTTATATATTAAAATATAAACTAACTCTATACCTTTAGCTATTATAAACAAAATTAAAAAAAAATTCTTAAGGCCTTAATAATCAGCTTGTACAGGGTGTCCTACCGGAAACCGTTATGATCGATTTCTAGTAGGTTTTAAAAAACTTTTAATATTGGGCAACATAATAAAGTCAGTGGGGGACATGCGATTAAAATACAGGGTTGCCCACCATATTCGACACGGTCTGTAGCTGAATAACCATGGGGTTTTTAAAACAAGTTAATACTGAAACATATACAGGTCGGATAAGGCCACAGTATAAAATTATTTTACTCTATACAGGATGTCTCAAAAAAGTGTGACGTATCAATTATATTTTTTAAATGGAACACCTCATATTTTATGACGATTTTAGATTTTTACATAAAAAAATAATTTAAGTTTGTTAATAGTACCAAGTGTCTAATTTTATTCGCTTTTGTGATATTTGATTTTTTTCAAAATGCAGGGTGCAATTAAATTAATTTTATTTTAACAATATAAATTCCTTAAACTTTAAAATTTGTTACAAGATTAGGAAAAGTCTGCCTTATCATAAGTAGGTCATATCGAGATCATAGATTATACAGAGTGATCAAAAAATAATTTCAATTTTTTAGAAAGTCAGGTAGCAATATCTCTCTTATTTTAAATGGAACACCCTGTATTTTTTTACACCACATGATGACAAACCAAATGCTCTTTCACATGGTGTATAGGTTGCCTATACCTATCTGTTATACTGTTTAAGTAAATTCCGTTTTAACATATTTTTATTCCAAATGTCTATTTAAATGTACGTAGGCTGTGATATAGCTATGCCTATTTACTAAACCGTTATTGAAAAATGTAAATTTGTTGGAAAAAACAAAAAATTAAAAGATTTTGTGCCACTATTTTTAAAATTCACTGAAAAAAATCATTAGTTGCTTATAATGCTACTTCCAATAACACTTATTTCAGCTGAATGTGGTAATGATAAAACTTGTGTTTTTAAACAATCCTAATAACGCCTCTGGTCAGTTATGACGACATTCTGTGACCTATAACTCGTTTCTTCCATTATCCATAATCACTGTCAAAATTTTTAAAGCAACTATTAAGGTTATCAGATGGTTTCTCCTGGAATATTTTTCAGGATTAACTCTAGACTAAAGTAAACCATTTTTTCACATCCTACCAGTATTATATCATCTTGTTGTTGTAGAAGAAGGGTTTTTATTTAAAATCATTGAAATTTCTTTTAAACTGACCAAAATACTAGTAATCAATAAATGGTCATTGTTATTTTCTTAAGAAAAATATTAATGGCTGCTATGTCACAGCCAACTTTAATTTAAATGAACATTTGACTAAAAATTTGTAAAAACAGATTTTACTAAAAAGCACAAAAGATAGGTATAGGCAACCTATACACCATTTGAAAGAGTATTTTATTTGTCACCATGTGACGTAAAAAATACAGGGTGTTCCATTTAAAATAAGAGAGATATGACTATTTGATTTTCTGAAAAATTAAAATTATTTTTTGATCACGCTGTACAATATTTGATCTTGATTTGCCTACGTATGATATGGCAGACTTTTTCTAATCCTGTTACACATTTTGAAGTTTAAAGTATTAAAAGTGTTAAAGTAAAATCAATTTAATTTTACCTCTGCATTTTCTAAAAAATCAAATATCACAAAAACGAATAAAATTAGACCCTTAGTACTATGAACAAACTTTAGTTATTTTTTAAAGTAGAATCTAAAACCGTCATAAAATATAGGGTGTTCCATTTAAAAAATATAACTTTGATACGTCACACTTTATTTAGACACCCTGTATAGACTAAAATAATTTTATACTGTGGTCTTATCCGACCTGTATATGTTCCAGTATTTACTTTTTTAAAACCCCATGGTTCTCCAGCTACAGACCGTGTCGAATATGGTGGGCCACCCTGTATTTTAATAGTTTTAGCACTTTCGGTTATAATGTCAAGTTTCTTATTTTAAATGAAACACCCTAAATATTATTTATTTTTAGATTCTGCGTAAAATTCTAAACAAATTTTATCCATAAAGTCCTATACCTAAGTACCATTTTTGACTTATTTTAAATTTTATGTCAAAAACGACTTTTGCAAACCATTACTTACCCCAATTTTTTTCAAAACAAAAGCGTTTAATACGAATTGGAGCTAGGTCCTTATAGAGAAAGACTTTCTTTAGCAGGAGAGGAAGAACTATTCAGAATACGTATTTAGGAGGGCTAATTACGACCAAGAATATTCAACGGCCTCATGCCAAACCAGGCCAAGGCAAAAATTAAAGCTGCGCGCACGCATATAGCATTAAACTAGGCAAGCAGACTGTTAGGGTTTGCAGACACGCTTTTGCATTAATACATGGAATATCTAAAAAACGTGTGGCCAATGTCTTAAAATCCTTTCGTGTTAAAGATAACTTATCAGCTTCAATTAGCCAACCTGGTAAACATCAAAGCAGGGCAAATAAGCTTTCAGAAAGTTATGTTCAAAAATAGATGCCCACATTAAAAGCTTTCCACGACATTAGTCGTATTACAGCAGGCAGAAAAGTGCTCGATTTTATTTGTCTTCAGATTTGAACATAAGAAGAATGTACGAGTTATACATTGAGAAAAATGAACCGAGAGTATCGGTAATAATGAGTATAAACCGAAAGTTTCTTACGATTTTTATTTTTCATATTTCAAAAAAATGCTAATTACCGTTTTGGATCACCACCGTCAGACACATGCAAAAAATGTGATTTACTTCATAATAAGTTAAAAGACACTACTATTGACGAAAAAGAAAGTGAAGTGAACTTCAAATGCAAAAACTCATTATGACGCCGACCTTAAAGAGAAAACAAAGTTAAGTAGGGAAGACGAGAGTGTTGAAGCTTTAACTTTTGATTATCAACAAAATCTACCATTGCCAAAGGTTCCATCAGGCGAAGCATCTTATAAGCGACAGCTTTGGACTTACAACTCCCGTATTCATTCGGGTAAAACCAACAAAGCCCATTTTTTCATATATGATGAGACTACAGCCAGAAAATCACCAAATGAGGTTATTTCTTTTTTATTCTACTATATCAAAAATATTTTTCCAAAAATAGTTAAAGTGTTATATCTGTTTTCCGAAAATGCCGCTGCCCAAAACAAAAACATGACCATAGTACAGTTTTTCCACCTGTTTGTTAAATCTACTATTGCCCCCTTTTGCTGCAAGGTCCTCAATTATGTAGTTTTTAGTACATTAGAGTATTTTTTAGAGTTTACCTAATTGTTTGTCTAGAAAATTCGCTTTTGTTGCTAAATAAAGAACATAATAATAATTACGGGTATATTATGTTTTATACCACAAAATTTAACTAAATATTTAACTTAGGGCTGTGCCTACCGGGTGGTGCAAGTGGTGAAAGGCACCCGGGCGCAATGTTGCGAGGGCGGAAATTTTTAAATAAATGGCCGAAACGATTAAGATGAGGAGCGGTTATTCTGGAAATTAAATGTTTAAAAAGAATGTTATTTGGGAGTGGGGACCTTTCCTTTTCTTTTTGAACTTTAAAAAAATGTGACACGAAGGAAAAAATAAATTTTGAATTAAGGAGACAGAAATTTATTTTGGAAGTGTGCACCTTTTTTGGTCTCAAAGAGGGTGCAAGTTACCTTAGAAATGGCCCTGTTTAAACTATAATAATCTCCCCTTAAATGCTCACTGTCCACGGATAGACATGAATATACCTGTAAAAAAAGATTTTTAATATTTCGAAGACAAAGTTATTTTTAATAAAAATGTTTGCCTTATCTAAAAGGCTAAAAGAAATCATAGAAACAACAAATAAAATAAAAAATAAAGTAGAGGTGTTGTCATTTAAAACGTTTGAAAATTACGATTTTGGGCATGTCAATTACATTAAATGCTAAAATAAAGAAATTTACGTGATTTATTACCGAAAATTAAAATTATTTACCCACTAAATTAATGGAACGGATGGGGTTTATAAAAGGACAATTAAATAAAAAAAAATTATGTTTTGACAAAAGTTTTTGAGAAGAATTTAAACAGTTTTTCGGCTCAATCATGTATCACAAGCCATAATGGTAATGTTTTTACATGTACCAATAACTCCTTTGAGCCCTTCAGAAATGGAGATAAGGAGTGTTTAGAGTTAGTAAGACATTAAATTATTTTCGACATTGTGGAAACATGGCCCAAAAACTGTGGGACCAGGTCGAAAGACGATGGCTATAGTGGCCGCACCGCTTATTGTATCCTCTCCAGCAATTATTAAAAATAAAGTGTTATTACAGTCCACTAAATAGTAATTTATTACCCAAAACATTGGTCCAGACGAGCCGGATGTGTGGGAAAATTTGTGTGGATAAAGGATTCAGCAGTTTGCGACAATTAATCGAAACAGCGGTAAAATTAATGCAAGGTCAGTAGCCATCTTTTATAATTTGTGTTAGACGGAGAGAGTTCAGGGAGGCAGTGAAGAATAAGTTCATTGTCGTGTTCCACCACGGGTTCGTCTCGCGTATTTTAATAAATAATAAATATTGTTAAGAATTTGGTTTCACTCCTATTTGTATCAATATTGAAATGGCAGACCTCCCAAAGTTAAAGGCAAAACGCTCTGCGTTAAAAAGTAGGTTAACTAGGTGTAAAAACTATTTTGATACAGTGAATAAAGACAATTTAAATGAAAATATAATTAGTGAATTAGAATCAAGATTAAATAAGATTGAACCTATTTTCGATGAATTTAGTGATGTACAGTTTTCTATTAAGGAGTTATCTTGTAATAATTTAGATTTTGTAAGTGATGAAGCTGAGAGAGTAAGCTTTGAAAATATTTATTTTAAATTAGTTGGCGATATTAACGCTCCATGTAAAGAGTTTAGAGACCAACACTCTTCAAGTGGTTCGGTGGCAAGTGCGCATTCTCAGCTGCAGAATGTAGGCTCATTGCAAACAAATTTAGTAAAGTAACCACCTATAAAACTGCCAAGTTTTGATGGCCACTATAATAATTGGTTAGAATTTAAAGATACTTTCGTAGCTTTGGTGGATGGTGACCCGAATTTGACTGACATTCAAAAATTTTATTATCTAAGGTCTTCGCTAGATAAAAAGTCTTAGAAATCATTAAATCTATAGAGGTGTCTGCGGCTAATTATAGGGTTGCATGGCAATTTTTGTTAGATCGTTTTGAAAATAAAAAATTAATAATACACAATCATATTAAGGACATATTTGAACATCCTAAAATTATAAAGGAATCATATATTGACTTGAGAAATTTGTACGACTCTATCACTAAGCACTTACGTGTTTTAAAGTCTCTGGGAGAAGATACGGATGCTTGGGATAGGCTTATTATCTATATAATGTGTAATAAATTTGATTCTGTTACTCGTAGAGATTGGGAAACTTTTAAATATATAGGTGAGTTACCTACAATGGCTGATATGAATACCTTCTTAAAATTTAGATGTGAAATCCTTGAAAAATTATATGTTTCTAGTAATAATCGAAATATACCTGAAACGTTTTCTAAATTTAATAAAGTTCATGGGAAAGGTAGTAATATCTCGGTTGCCAATTATTCAGTTGAAAATAATTATAAATGCTACTACTGTAAGGGCGCGCATGGTATTTCTAAATGTGAGTCATTTTTAAATTTAGATACTCATAATAGAATAGCAGAAGTAAAAAGACTCAAATTGTGTTTGAATTGTTTATGCAGCTCTCATCCATCATGGAAATGTACCAAGCAAAAATGTTCTAAATGTAAAAAAGCGCATAATATATTACTTCATTTAGAATCATTTGGTAATCCACAAAATAATACAAATTCAAAAAATGAATTGAGCACCGCTGGTGCAAATAACATCAACCCTGTCCCCAGCAAACAAGTCACAGCTGATAGTGCAGAAAGCGGGAGCAGGGAAATTACGTTAAATTCGCATAGCGCGGAGTGCGCGGTCGCTCATATTCGCAGGTATTGCTTTCAACGGCTATGGTTAGGGTGACAAATGGGGATAAGTCGATGGTTGTTCGAGCATTGTTGGACAGTGGTTCACAGAGTAATTTTATATCAAATAATCTGTGTAATAAATTAGATTTACATCAATTAAATATAAACCATGCTGTTAAGGGTGTAGGTCAAACTTTGACAAATATTAGCAAACAAGTTAATGTCACAATAAGTTCTTGTGTTAATAATTATAATGTAAATATTTCTTGTTTAGTTTTGCCATGTGTCACAGATCACTTGCCTGTGATTTCTTTTGACAAACATTTAATTAAAATTCCCAAGGATTTGCACTTAGCTGATCCAAACTTTAATATTTCTGGGAAGGTTCAAATGTTATTGGGCTCGACTATTTTTTGGTCTATAATTGGGAGTAATCAAATACAACTTGGTGCTAATTTGCCGGTTTTACAGGAAACCAAACTTGGGTATGTTATAGCGGGAAATTTATTGCTAAATAAAAATTATCCAAAGGAATCAATGAGTTGCCTTAATATACTTGATCCCAATGTGTATTTAAATGATAGTATTATTCGATTTTGGGAAATTGAAGAAATACAAAATAAATCTTCTAATTTTAGCAAAGCAGAAAACTTTTGTGAGACTTATTTTAAGGAAACTGTGCAAAGAAATAAAGAAGGTAGATTTGTTGTGAACATTCCGTTTAAGGATAATTTAAATAAATTGGGTTATTCTCGTGAGATAGCTTTGCGCAGGTTCCAGCTATTAGAGAGAAAATTAGATAAAAATTCACAATTAAAAGAACAATAATGCAAATTTATGCAGGAATATATAGATTTAGGACACATGTCAGAAATAAAAGAAAATAATGAGACGGGTTATTATCTTCCGCACCATGCAGTGATTAAAACTGACAGCTTGACTACAAAGTGTCGGGTGGTGTTCGATGCCTCGGCAAAAACGACCACAGGTATATCATTAAACGATGTACAGTATGTAGGGCCTATCTTACAACAAGATGTTTTTTCTATTTTGAGTAGATTTCGTACATATCAATATGTAATGAATGCCGATATAGCCAAAATGTACCGGCAAGTAGAAGTAAATCCAATTGAGAGAGATTTTCAAAAAATAATTTGGAGATCAAATGTAAACGAAAGTATTAAGGTATTTAAATTAAACACGTTAACATATGGGACGGCTTCAGCCCCATATTTAGCGGTAAAGTGTTTATTTCAGGTGGCGTCAGAAAATGAACGTGATTATCCAAAGGTTTGCCAAATTATAAAAACAGATTTCTATATGGATGACTTACTAACGGGTAGCAACTCGATGGATGAGCTGTTGGAAATACAAAGTAAGATTGTTCATCTTTTATCAAGCTACGGGTTTGAATTAAGAAAATTCCTAAGTAATAATAAGGAAGTTTTAAACAAATTCAGTGTAAATAATGATTTAGATGTAAATATTCTTAAGATAGGAGAGAACGAATCGAATAAAACCCTTGGGATATATTGGGATGCAACAAATGACTTAATTAAATATTCGATTAATATAAAACAGGACGTTTGTAAAGATAAGGTTACAAAACGGATAGTATTGTCAGTGTTATGTCAAATATTTGATCCTCTAGGCTTGTTAGGTCCTTTCATTATTATAGGGAAATTATTTATCCAGGAATTATGGAAAGGAAAATTAGATTGGGATGAGGAAATTCCTTTAAATTTAAATAAAGAATGGTTAATTTTTTACCAAGACTTATTCAACATCAATAATGTTAGGATTCCGAGGTGTATCATCAATAATTCAATACTTATTGAAATGCACGGGTTTTGCGATGCTTCAACAAAGGCATACGGGGCAGCTATATATATCAGGTGTTTGATGGAGACAGGAGAGTATGTCTCAAACCTGTTGTGTGCCAAATCCAGAGTCGCGCCTTTAAAGCAGGTAACATTGCCACGGCTTGAGTTGTGCGGCGCCTTATTGCTAGCAAATTTATCAAAAAAGATAAATGATACACTTGGAATCAAATTTAATAGAATTTATTATTGGAGTGACTCTACAATTACCTTGCATTGGATCAAAAAC
The DNA here is from genome assembly GCA_014170235.1 of Listronotus bonariensis. Taxonomy (NCBI): domain Eukaryota; kingdom Metazoa; phylum Arthropoda; class Insecta; order Coleoptera; family Curculionidae; genus Listronotus; species Listronotus bonariensis. The sequence goes on along the minus strand of JACEGR010004040.1, from coordinate 2,108 downwards.
GAATCGGAAAAATGGAAAACATTTGTCTCTAACCGGGTAAGTGAAATAAGATCACTTACAGATCCAAGGGATTGGAATCATGTCGTTAAGTCTGATTTATGGTGGCATGGCCCTGATTGGTTCGGTAGTGAAAATTCAAAATGGACTTATTTTGAACCTAATATTGATACGGATATTCCAGAACAGCTGAGCGTTTCTTATGTTTTAATTAAGAGTAGTAATGAAATAATTAATATTCTTTATAGATTTTCTTCTTTTAAGAAAATTTTGCATGTATTGGCATTGGTTTTAAGGTTTCTGTCAAATCTTAGATTAAAAGGTAAAGCAAAAATGGTTGGACCATTATCATCTAAAGAATTAGATGATGCTTTAATGCTGTTAGTTAAACATGTTCAACTCGAGTGTTTCCCAATTGAATACAATAACTTAAATCAAAATAAAGAAATTCCAAAAAATAGTGAAATTTTGTCACTAAACCCTTTTTACATAATCAAGTTTTACGAGTTGGCGGTAGATTGGAAAATTCATTGCAATCATTTGAAAGGAAACATCCAATTATTTTACCCTCCAGTCATGCATTGACGACACATATTTTAAGACAGGAACATGAAAAAATGTTGCATTGCGGCGTTTAAGGTTTGTTATACTCTATACGAGAAAAGTTTTGGCCCATATCAGGTCGTAACGCCTGCAAAAAGGTTATCAGAAAATGTATGAAATGTTTTCGGGCAAATCCAAGAAGTTCAAACTATTTAATGGGAGACCTACCTGACGTTCGCGTTAATTCTTTTTACGTATTTTTGAATGTCGGGACGGATTTTGGGGGACCATTCCTTATCAAGGATAGATTAACACGTGGAGCCAAATTTATAAAGGCATACATTTGTATTTTTGTTTGCATGAGCACAAAGGCTATGCATATTGAGTTGGTGTCAGAGCTTACCACCGAAGCATTTTTAGCAACATTAAAACGATTTGTTAGTAGGCGCAGAAAACCCGCTAGTATATTTTCCGACAATGGTTCGAATTACGTTGGCGCCAATAACGAACTTAGTAAGGTTTACGAATTTTTAAAGGTTAATTCAGAATCAATCTCAGAAAAATTAGTTTCGGAAAAAAAAGTGGCATTTTGGTCCAGCGAATTCTCCCAGCTTCGGAGGTATTTGGGAGGCTGGCATTAAAAGTGTTAAGCACCACATAAAACGCGTAATAGGCGAAACACGTTTGACTTTTGAACAATTTAATACAATATTGATAGAGGCTGTGCTAAATTCTCGTCCGCTTTGTCCCGTTACGGAGGATCCGCAAGATATTTCGGCGCTAACACCAGGACATTTTTTGATTGGAAGACCGCTCACAAGTCTGCCAGAGGTCAGTGTGACCGATATTCCTGAAAACCGTCTAACCAAATGGCAGCATCTCCAGCAAATGGTGCAACATTTCTGGACAAGGTGGCAAAAGGAGTATTTGTCGGAGTTGCAGACCAGAGTTAAATGGAAGCAACGTTCCCCCAGTCTGCTTAGGGTGGGTACTCTCGTTTTAGTCAAAAACGATAATGCTGCTACTGCTAACTGGCAATTAGGACGAGTTATCAATGTCTATGCAGGAAAGGATGGTGTTGTGCGGGTGGTGACATTAAAAGTATCCAGTGGCGTAATAACGCGTGCGATAAACCGGGTTTGTGCGTTGCCAATAGACTAAAGGCACACAATAAAGGTTTTATTGTATTTTTAATGTTGTATTATGTTAATTAGGTTAAGCCTGTATGTATGTTTTGTTAGAAATATTTGATATTATGCAAAGGATGGTTATTATTAGCTATTAAGTTCAAATTTTAAATTTGAATGATTTAATTTTAAGCTAGTATTTTTCCAATCTGTTGTTATTAGTTTTTAGGTTTATTTGAAATTACGCGGTACTTTCAAGGCGGCCGGTATGTTTAGAGTTAGTAAGACATTAAATTATTTTCGACATTGTGGCAACATGGCCCAAAAACTGTGGGACCAGGTCGAAAGACGATGGTTGTAGTGGCCGCACCGCTTATTGTATCCTCTCCAGCAATTATTAAAAATAAAGTGTTATTACAGTCCACTAAATAGTAATTTATT